>JAREIK010008399.1:0-75802 GCA_029783825.1 Sapria himalayana
TTTTTGTTTTATATATTTATATATGTATATATTTATACATTTAGATATGTATATGTGTGTATATATATATATACACACATATTTACAAAATAACATATATTGACATATTTATATATATTCACATATTCACATATTCACATATTTCACATTATTCACTATTTATTCATTATATTACATATTTACATATTTACATATTTACATAGTTACATATTTACATATTTACATATTTAGATATTTACATATTTAGATATTTACATATTACATATTTACATATTACACATATTCACATATTCATATATTCATATATTTACATATTTACATATTTACATATTTACATATTTACATTTTTTGTTATAATTTATAATTTATATAATTCTAAAAAATTATTTAAGTGAGTAGATAATTAAAAAAAGTTATATTATTTTTTAATAAAAATGGAGTATTAAAAGCTAATACTAAAAATCATATTCAATTATTTAATTCTTATAAATTTCAGTAGGGGCAAAAAATAAAAATTGATTCAAATTAACTTAGTGTCAATTTGGTAGTAATTTTCAAAAGTGTTTACAGAGCTAAAATAAATATAAGTTTTTTTATGAGAAAAAAAATCCTTAGTAATATTAAAATAACTTTGTTGAAACCCTAAAAAAACACTTGAAGTGTTCTTTTAATTATCACATTGAGATATTTATTTTAAAATCATCAAAATTTTTTTGATGTAATTAAAAACATCTATGTATTAATCTTTAAATATCAATTTATTTTCTTTTAAATTTTATGAAAATATATAAATTTTATTTTATAATTGAATATATTCAAAATTTTTTGTATTTATTTTTTTAAAAGATTCCTATAAGCATAAAAATATATATATATTTACTTTAAATAATAAAAATATTTATTTGTTTATTTGTTAATTTAGATATTTTTATAAATATTTTTATTAATCATAGAAATATTTATTTTAGCTTTTATTAGTAGTAATTTTTATTTATGTTTATTTATTAAAAAAATATCTTAAAAATTATTATAATTATATAATAAATTTAATGTTTTTTTATACTAAAATTATAATAACATAATTAAATATTTCAGAAAAATATTTTGTATAATTTTTTAAATATTTTATAATCAAAAAAAAGTTATTTTAGTCATTATTAATATACATTTTTATTATATTTATCAATTTTATAATTTATTTATTTATAATATCTTATTTTTATAATTTATAAGAAGAATGGGTCTTTCAAGGATCACTCAACAATAAACCATGACATACCTTTAATATACAAAATAATATTAAATATTAAGCAAATAATATATTAAAAAAAATTAAATCATTAAAGATTAGTGACATAAATTATCACCAGCACAAATAACTAAGGAAAATCCCAAGCTAAATGCATATATTTTGAGAAAATAAACATTTAAGGAATAATTGCTTGCAATATATATAAATTTTTAAAATTCAGATACTTATTTAGTGATGAATTTTGTCTCATTCTAAATTAGGAAAAATCCATTGCTAAATCCATTGCTAAAATTCCTACTTTTCTTTGCGTTAAAAATCTATGACAATATTAGTGACAAAAAATTTTAATTCAAAGTAAAATTAAAAATATCTTGATATTTGCTAGCTAATCCCTAGCTAATTCCTAGCTAATTAGCTAGGGATGTTTCCCTAGCTATTTTAATATATTACCACTGCTATTTTCATCCAAACTAAATAGATACAAAATGAGATTAATACCGCAACTATTTTTAATGTTTCCCTAGCTATTCCTTAAGTTGGTATCTGTCAAGGTTATATTTTAAGGTTACATTAATATATTTAATTGCTCTATCTGTTAATACCAGATATATACATAGATAGATTGATTGATTGAATGATATTTTGATAGATTGATTGTAGACATATTGTTGGTCAGATTAATTGATTGATTGATAAAAATATATATAGAATGATAGATAGATAGATAGACAGTCAAATACATAGATAAAGAGATAGATACTCTTATAGATAGATATGATAAAATATTGACAGATAGATAAAAAAAAGATAGATAAATAGATAGACAGATAGATAGACAAATAAATAAATAATAGATAGATAGATAAATGATTAACAAATAGATAAATTATAGATAGATAGAAATATATATAAATAGAGAGATAATTGATTGATAGACATATAGATAGATAGATACATAGATAAAAAGATAGATAAAAAATTAGCAGATAGAAAGATTAATTGATAGGCATAGATAGGTAGATAGACAGATAAACAAATACATAGATAGAAATATAGATAGATAGATATAGAGATAGATATAAAGATAGAAAGATAGATAGACAAATAGAGTCATATATAAAATAGATTATTATACAGATATTTAAATAAATAGATAGATAAGTAGATATATAGAAAGACAGACAGATATATAAATAGATTATAAAACTAATATATATATATATATATATACATACTATACATACATATACATACATATAGATATATAGTTAGATAGATATACAGGTAGACAAATTTATAGAGAAAAAGAAAGATTAATAGATAGGCATATAGATAGACAAATAGATAGTGATAGATAGATAGATAAACAAATATACAAATAGATAGACACTTAGTTAGACTGATAGATAGGCATAAGATAGATAAAAAGATAAACATACAGATATAGATAGATATAAAGATAGACAAATAGATAGTCAGATAGATAGTCAAATCAATAAATAGATATATAGATATATGGAAAAACATTTTGATAAATATATAAATAAACTGATAGATAGATATATAGATATATAGATAAATAGATAGATCGAAAGGTAGATAGATAGATAGATAGATAGGTAGATAAATAGATAGACAAGTAGATATACAGCTAGATAGACTAATATATCAATAGATAAATAGATACAATGATAGATAGATAGATATACAGATAGATAGACAGACAGATAGATAAATAGATATACATATAGGAAAGTTGTTAGGAAAGCAAAGCAGACAATTAGGTAGGTAGGTAGATATACACATAGACAAACAAACAAAAGATACATAAAATGATAGGAAAAAATAAAAATAGACAAATAGATAGATAGATAGACCGATAAAAATATAGATAGATAGACCTATTGATAACTAGAATGATAGATAGATAGATAGATTGATAGATTGATAGACATATTGATAGAGATATAGAAAAACTGATCGACAAATAGATGGATAGATAGATAGATCAACAAATAGATAGACATACATATAGATAGATAACAGAAAGATAGATTGATATACACAAAAATAGAAAGATTTATAGATAAATAGATAGATTGACAAATTGATAGAAAGATTAATAAATAGGCTAATAGGCTGATTAATAAATAGATAGATAGATAGATAGATTAAAAGATTGATAGAACATAGATAGATAGATTAATTGATTGATAGATAGATTCCTATTATATATATATATATATAGACAAAAAGATTTAGATATAGAAAGATAGATAGATAGAAAGATATATAGATAGATAGAGAGAGAAAAGGTCTTACAGCTAGACAAGTAGACAGTCAGATAGACAGACAAATAGATAGATAGACAATTAGATAGATAGAAAGAAAGATAGATAAATATATATACAGATTGATAGATAGATTAATATATAGATTGATAAATAGATAAAAATAGACAAATAGATAATTGATAGATAGATAAATAGTCAAATTGATAAAAAGATAGATAGATAAAAGATAGACAAATAGATATACATATAGATAGACAGATAGGTATTAGACATATAGATAGATAGAAAGATAGATAGATGAATAGACAAATAGATAGATAGATACACATATAGATAGATAGACATTTATATAGATAGATAGAAAGATAGATAGATTGGCTGAATGATAGAGAAATTAAAATATAGAAAGATAGACATAAAAAAAATATAGACATATAGATTGATAGAAAGAAAAAATATAGACATATAGATAGACTGATGGACAAATAGATAGATAGACAGAATGATAGATAGATATGCAGATAGATAGATAGATATATAGATAAATATATAGTTACATAGAAATATAATTACATAGATAGATAAAAAGATAGATAGATAGACTTAAAAATAGATAGATGTATAGATAGATTCATAATAGATAAATAGATATAAAGGCAGATATATAGATGGATAGATATAAAGATAAGTAGAGAGATTGTTAGAGAAAATGATAAAGAGATTGATATTTATATTCATAGATAGATTAAAAGAGATATAGATAGAAAGAAAGATAAATAGATAAATAGATAGAAAGATAGACAGATAGATAGAAAGATAGATAGATAGATCAATTGAGGGATACATAGATAGATATATAGATAGAAAGATAGACAGAGATATAAATAGATAGATATATAGATATATAGACATATAGATAAACAGATAGATAGACAGATCGATAAAGAGATAAACACACAAATATATAGATAGATAGATAGACAAATAGATAAATTAATAGTTAGAATGATAAACTAAATGATAAACAGATAGATTGACTATTAGATATATAGATATATATATATATATATATATATAGACAGATAGATTAATAGATTGATAGATAGACATGTAGATTGATAGAGAGATTGACAGAAAGAAATATAGATAGACACATAGATAGATAGATAGATATATTAAATGATTGAATGATAGATTGATAGATTGATAAATAGATATACAGATATATAGGTAGATAATTACATAATAGGTAGACAAATTAATAGATAGATAGATAGATAACCAAATAGATAAATAGCTAGATAGAGAGATAGAAAGACAGATAGATACACAAATTGATAGATAGAAAGATAGACAAACAGACAGACAGATAGATCGATAGACAGGCATATAGAATAATCGATAGATATACAAATAAATATTCTGATAGATAACACTACAAGAAAATATCCATTTAGCAATTGAATTTTATCTAGGGATCAATCCCTAGTTAAATTGCAAGGGATTAGCTAGGGAATAGCAAGGGATTGATGATTTTTTTATGAAAATATAAATAGCAATAGATTAGCGATGGATTAGCGAGGGAAAATATTTCAAAATTTTTCAAAAGAAATTCGGGGGATTTAGTGACGGATTATCGACGGAAAATTTTCATAACATCCGCTATAGAAAAGCGGGGATTTTAGTGATTGATTTTACGATGCAATATCCCTTGTTAATAAAATTTTTGATTTAGCATTGGATTTATCGATGAAATTTTTCCTGCTAATATAATCTTTGATTTAACGATGGATTTTGGGACGAAATATCCATTTCTAATAAAATTATTGATTTAGCAACGAATTTAGAGATGGATTTTACCTTGCTAATAAAATCCTTGATTTAGCGATGTAAGTTCACTTGCTAATAAAATCCTAGATTTAGCGATGGATTTAGCGATAGATATTTTCTTGCTAATAAAATTCTAGATTTAGCGACGGATTTAGCAACGGATTTAGCGATGTATTTAGTGATGGATTTTCCATTACTAATAAAATCCTTGATTTAGTGATGGATTTAGCGATGTATTTTTCCTTTCTAATAAAATTCTTGATTTAGATACGGATTTAGCGACGGATTTTCCCTAGCTAATAAAATCCATATTTTATCAATGGATTTAGCGAACAAATATCCCTAGCTAATAAAATACATATATTAGTGACAGATTTAGTGATGGAATTACCCGAGAAAATAAATCTATAATTTTGCGATGGATTTAGCAACAAAATTTCCCAGGCTAATAAAATTTATAATTTAGCGATGAATTTAGTGATGAATTTTCTCGAGCTAATAAAATCCATAATATAGCGATGAATTTTCTCTAGCTTATAAAATCCATAATTTAGCTACAGATTTAGCGACGGTATTTCCCTAGCCAATATTTAATTATAAATTTTTTTTATTTATTATTGTTTTAATATTTTATTTAATTTTGTTTATTAAATGTATGTTATTGGTCTATAAATGAGCAATCCTTGAAACACACATTCTCCTAGTAAAATCATAAAAAATGATATTATAAATAATTAATTTAAAATATATAAAATACAAAAAAAATTATATTAATATGGACTAAAATAACTATTTTTATAATGTAATAATTTTTAAAAAAATTATACAAAAAATTTTTCTAAAATTGTTAATTAAGAAACTAAATAATTTAAATTATAGTAACATTAAATAATTAATTTAGTAAGTATAAATTTTTTTTGATAATTTAAAAATTAAATTAACATACATAAAATTTATACTAATTTAAATGTAAATTAATTCATTGTATAATAAAATAGAAAATATTTTCAAAAAATCTAAAGTGATGAAAAACTAATAAATATTAATATTATTATAAGTATTAAAAAAATTTTATGATTATAGAAAACTTTATAAAAAATAAAAAATATAAATTTTGAAAATCTTGAAATATAATAAAAATATAATTTTTTCAATAAAGTAAAAAGAAAATAAAATAATAATTATAAATAAATACATAGATGTTTAATCCTACTAAAATTTATAAAAATTAAACAATTGCGTAATATTTTTACAATTAGCTTTTAACATTAAATTTTTATTAAAATAATTAATATTACTTGTTTACATTATTTTCTCACTTTACGTAATTTTTTGAATTTAAAAATTATTAATGATATCAAATAATATGAAATTTTATACGTTTAAAATTATTTCATATTATCTTTGTAAAAATTAATATGAATTCTTAAAAATTTATAACCATAAAATATAAATTTTTATATTATTTTTAATATTAAGAGTATTTTATAACTTTTAGGCGAGGGCTAGTAGGCAAATCATCTTTTCATTTATGTCTTATTATATGAAGTTTGTTAATTTTGTACCTATTTGATATTTTTTAAGGCAAAACATATTTTTTTATTGTTTATATATTTATTGTTTAATTAATATTATAATAAAAAATTATAAGGTATTTATTTTTCATTTGTACCTTGCTACACGCACATTAATTTTGTTGAAAAAATTTTGATAGTAAATAAAATTAATGAGTATTTTTGTATTTTATATATATATTGTTTATTTTAATGTTTTAATAATTAAAAATATAAATATTTTTCTAAAATATACATTCTCTCTCTCGACTTGACGCATCTCTAACAGAACAAATTCCTCCACATTCTGAAATCTATCTCTCGTAGCCGATTCAACTAAAATTAATTCGAGGTTTAAGTTGTAATTTGTTATTGATTTGAAGTGATGTTTATACATTTATTTTTTATTGATTATCTTGGATTGCTTAATAGAAGAGTAAGTGTTTTTATTCTGTTTTTTTTGTTTCAAATTTCTTTTTTAATCATCATGGTATGCTTGGATTTCGTATATAAACTTATTCGTATACATGCTTCATGCATTTATGATATAATGTGCTATCATTGTGTGGATTTTGACGGTGACCATATAAAAAAATAAATAAATAGTATATATACTTAGGTATGCCGACTTGATATCTACAAAAAATATATACATAAATATGCATGTGTATTTTATACATAACTAGTATACATACTAAGGTATGTCAACTTGATATCTACAAAAAATATTCTAAAATGAGTAATGATTGAATTCAAATATAAAATAAAAAAATAGATAAAATAGATAAAATCAATAAAATCAATGAAATCAATAAAATATATAAAATCGATAAAATTAATAAAATCGTTAAAATCGATAAAATTGATAAAATTGATAAAATCGATAAAATCATTAAAATCAATAAAATTGATAAAATCAATAAAATATATAAAATCAATAAAATCATTAAAATCGATAAAATCGTTAAAATCAATAAAATCGATAAAATACATAAAATACATAAAATACATAAAATACATAAAATACATAAAATACATAAAATACATAAATACATAAAATACATAAAATACATAAAATACATAAAATACATAAAATACATAAAATACATAAAATACATAAAATACATAAAATACATAAAATACATAAAATACAAAAACATAAATACATAAATACATAAAATACATAAAATATAAAATAAATAAAATAAATAAAATAAATAAAATAAATAAAATAAATAAAATAAATAAAATAAATAAAATAATAATTAACATGTTAAATTAAATTAAACTGATTATACTCGATTAAATCAGTTTGAACTATTCTACCAACTTCTAGAAAACTCAATAATATTCACACATGTAATTGAAAATAATTGAGTAAGAGTTTCTCAATTCACTTTGAAATGTTCTCATGATATGTGTTGTTGTGTGCTAGGAACTCCAAATCACTTTTATTTATAGGCAAGATTCCAAGTTTTTTAATTTTTGATGCAACATTTAGTAAGCCAACACATAGCTTTCCCATGTCAAGTCAATCCTTGGTAGGTATACACATCATCATATAACATACGCATTTCAAGCACTTGGTATCAATGCATGAGAACACATTGTAAGCACATAATCAATAATTATCACTCATGTAAGCCAAGACATGGAAATCATACATACTAATACATGATATTCATGCATGAAAGCATGTGAAAAGCTTGTAAGTCAATATATGATATAAAAAAAATTATTTTTATTAATTTTTCAGACTTTATTGTCATTTTCCTACATGATTCATTTATATTCTTATGGTTACACTAATCTTTAACAAAAATTATCATGGTGTGTGTGTGTGTGTGTGTGTGTGTGGTGTTAAATTTAAATTCAACATGTATCTAACATTTTGTAAATTAAATTTATCCCAGAATTATCTCAAACATAATAACTTCATATTTATATTTCTTGAAATAAAACACTTATATTTCTAATAATTTCAAAATTCCTTCAATAGATATCTAGTAGTGTGTGATTCCTTATGATCTCTTTTGTATTAGTGATGAGTGGACTTGTTAAATCAAGTTTAGTAATATTAAAATAATGATTTCATACTGATATAATAAGATCAACATATAGCAATGTCATGGACACTCAAGCTAAGATAGTATAAAATATATGAACCAAACATTTTTGTATATAATTACTATCAAGAATAATATTTTTAAAAACAAATAGCATGGTAATAATAATCCGAACCAACAACATGGTAGACTGATCGATAATAGATGATGAATACTCTAACACGGAAAATATGAGTCTGATCCTCATAGATGTTGGATACATTTTCCATGGAGTTATCATTTTCATGTTGTTCAGATGTTGGGACGTGAATTTAACCTATTCTAATCATGTAGCCTCATAGCTTATATACGAACCAAAAAATAATTATCGGTTGAGTTTGGGAGAAGGGTAGGTAGATAAAAAAAGTATACTATTTTAAATATATAACATTTTTGATTTAGATAGAGGATATAAAACTATTAAAAATATTTAGAAATTTTTAATTTTTATAATCCCCACAATGTCATGCAATACAATAGATTTTTTTCTACCAAAAATGATTTATTAACTTCAATTTATAATTTTCCATAACAATTTAATTTATAATTACTCTAACAATTCAACTTCTACCAAATTTATATTAACTATAATTTATACCATTAACAACTGTGGATTATGAAAAGTTCGGTATCTCTCTAATGTTGATGAATTTCATGTCATACAAGAGTATTCTCCCTACAATAACATTCGTTAGGACACCCTTTATCCTACCGTGTTAATAACATCATCTTTTAACACACTGTAATATTTATGTGCTACAATATGTTTATTTAAACAATTTTAAAAACTAATAAATATGAGTAGTAATTGTTAATTGAACGTTGTAGTTATTAGTTGAGTATGATAATTATTAGTTGTAACCTACAAGCTTGAATCTAAGTTTCATATTTCACAAAATTTGTGGCAGATATATCTTGTAATAAATAGTAATAAAAAATATAAAAAAATATGAGAAGTATTATTGAAATGTATGTATCATTAATGAAATATTAATTTATAGTACTAGCGAATAAATGTGAGTACTCTTTTATGTGAGTACTCTTTTATGTGAGTACTCTTTTATAGTTTAATTTGATATAAACATATTTACTAATTAATTTTTAGTCCAGAACATATATTATTAAATATTATTTCATATGTTAATAAAACAAATATAAATTATTATAATTTCAAGAAAATCAATACAATATAATAAAAAAAATCGTAACATATCATAAAAATACAGCAAAATGAATTATAAAGAATATTAATAAGTTGCAAATAAAAATAAAAATTTTAAAACTATTGAGAATTATATTGTATTTTTATATTTTTTAAACTTGAGATAATAGGATGAGATGATTTATATAGATTAATAGTATTTATAGTTATTTTTGTATTTATATGTGAATTTTTTTTATTTAATAAATGATAATATCATTTTATAATTTTTATTCATAATGTTATATTATTGTGAGTTTTTATTTATTTTATTCAGTTGTTTTATTTTTTTTGGTAATACTCGATATGTATTAATCTTCATATTTTTCCTCAATATATATATATATCTATGGACATGCAGATATATGGAAAAAATTTATGATGCTTTAGCAAACATTTCTTTGCTATAGAAGTAGTAGTAAATGGCCATTCAAAGTAACATTCTGCTCATGTGGAAAATTGTAGAAATATAGTATTTCTTCTCTCTCTCTCTCTCTAAACATCATTGCTGCCCATATTTTAGTTATTTGTTGAAGTTGCATGGCCAGATATAAATATTTGTATAATTATATATAAATAATTGTATAACTTTATAACACTCTATATAATTAAATATAACTATATTTGTAAGTATGTATATATATGTAAATCAATATATTTATTTATAACATTATATATTTATGTATAACTATTTGTATTGAATATATCTATATATAACTATATGTTTAACTATATAAAATATTTATAGTTATATATACTATATGTATAATAACATATAACTATATATAATTATATCTTATTATATGTATTACTATAAAAGTTTTATACATAACTATATTTAAATATATAATTTACAACTTATATTTAATATACATTTGTATATATTAGTATTCATAAATGTATTTTACTATATCTATACCTATACATAACTAATTTTAACTATTTATACATTATTTATACATTTATGCAAATCTATATACTTGTTTATAACTTTTTATATATTTATGTATAACTAAATATAACTCCTCATATGAATATATATATATAATATAAACTAAATGTTTAAGGATATATAATTTTTTATAAACTATATATTATATGTATAATAACAAATAACTATACATAAATTTATATTATTAATGTATAACCTATATTTTAATAAATAATTAACAACATAATTTAATATACATTTTATATATTAGTATAAAAATGTATTTTAGTATATCCATACCTATATATAACAATATATATAAATATATAGAATTATTTGAACTAATATATATACCTACATGTATAAATTTAAGTTTAACTATACGTGTAACTATACGTATTATCACATGTAACTATATTTATAATTACATGTATAATAACATACAACATCATATTTAATTATATGTGCATAACTATATATAAATATTAGTAAAACTAAATAAAACATTATATAATTAAATATAACTATATTTTTAACTATTTATACATATATGTATACATATATGTAAATCTATATATTTGTTTATAACTTTGTATATATTTATGTATAACTAAATTAACTATTCATAGGAATATATATATATATATATATTATATATAATATTATATATATATATATAACTAAATGTTTAATGATATATAATTTTCTATAACTATATATTATATGTAAACTAACATATAACTATAAATAATTCTATCTTACTATATATATAACTATAAAAACTTTAAACATAACTATATTTAAATATATAATTAACAATATTTTTTTAAATACATTTTTATATATTAGTATGATAAATATATTTTAGTATATCCATACCTATACATAACTATATGAATAAATATATGAAATTATATGAAAAAATATATATTCATACATGTATAGATATAAGTTTAACTATACGTGTAACTATATGTATAACTACACGTAACAATATTTATAATTATATGTATAAAAACATACAACACAATGTTTAACTATATGTCTATAACTATATATATATTCTTATAACTATAAAAAATTTTATATAAATAAATATAACTTTATTTTTAATTATGTATACATATATCTAAATCTATATAATTGTTTATAATTTTGTACACATTTATTTATATTTATTTATAACTACTTGTATGCATTAATCTATATATAATTATATGTTTAACTATATGAAACTGTTTATAACTACATTTACTATTTGTATCCTAACATATAATTATAAATTAAATAATATTAATTTGTTGAACTAATTTGAAATTAAATGGAAAAAAAGATATAATATCAACAATATGTAAGCACATATAATGAGAGTGTCCGTTGATCAGGCTCATATATGGTATAATACAAATAAGGGTCATACTCTTACCTAATCCTAGCCCTTAGGCCTCAGGCTCAAATATGAACTTATGTTTGATAAATGATGTAATATTTGATAGGTTTATATAGATGAAATTTTATTTTATTTTATATAATTTATCATTCTAACACTGCACTCTTTATGTGTATATCTTTCTCTCCCTCTCTAATTCTTCCTTTCACTCTTTTCATCTTTTCTTTATGTGTCACACACTCTCTCTTGGTATTTTCTTTCTCGCTCTCCTTTCTTGCTTGTTCTCTCTTCCTCTCTCTCCCTCTTTCTCGTTCTCTCTTCCTCTCTCTTCCTCTCTCTTCCTCTTCTCTCTCTCTCTTACCCTCTCTCTCTATTTCTCTTCCTCTCTCTTCCTATCTCTTCCTCTCTCTCTCTCTCTCTCTCCCTCTCTCTCCCTTTCACAATTTCTCTTCCCCTATCTTCCCCTCCTCTCTCTCCTTCACTCTCTCTCTCTCTCTCTCCCCATGTCTCCCCATTTCTCTGCCCCTCTTTCTTTCTCCCCCATCTTATCTCTCTCTCTCTGTCTCCCTCTCTCCTCCTCCATCAAACATTAAATATCTTTTTTAGCTTTCATTTCTTGTGCATTTTTGCATTTTCACCATTTATCTAGTATAACTATGATATCTATTAATCTTTATTGTGCTAAATTTGCTTTATCTATTAATATAGATTCTGCAAATGCATTGCCTCGATATTCATGATATTTAATTTTTAAATATTCATCTATAAGTAATTTTATTTAATTATTTGTATATTTTAAAGTAATAAAATGTTTTATTCAAAATAATGATTGGGCATTATTTTTTGTAAATAAAATAGGCCAAAATGAGCTTAGATCATCATTGGATGTACAACAAGAATATTAATGAATTTTTGAATAAATATTTTTTGACTGAGCTTGAAAATTTCATCAATTTTGCATGTAGTCAAATGAGGTTGATGGATGGAGGAAAAATTAAGTGTCAATGTAATCATCGCAAGTGTCAGCATATCTCTTTTCGTGTTGCAAATACTATAAGATATCATTTGGCTAAATATGGCTTTGTGCTAATTATTTTGTTTGGATTTATCATGGGGAAAGTGCAATGACTTTGAATATTGAACAAAATGAGGGTATTGAATCATTTGCTTATGGTGAAGTATCATCAAACACATACCATCGAATGATCACGAAAGCAGCTGGTGCTGACTTCAGTATGGATTACGTGGATGAACCACCTAATCCTGAAGCTTAGAAATTTTATGAAATGCTTAAAGCTGCAGATAAAAAGTTGAGGCTTGGTTGTAAAACTTATTCACAATTGTCATTTGTGGCTCGACTAATGAGCATTAAGTCAGAAAATCATATGTCTAAAAAATTATTTGTTCAGATGACAGAACTAATGAAGAAGATTGTTCCGAATAATAATTTGATCACAAACAAATTTTACAACACTAAGAAGTCACTTCAAGTAATGGGTCAACTAGTGGAAAAAATTGATTGTTGTTTAAATGAATGCATGTTATATTTGGGCGGTGATAGTGATTTAATTAGCTGTAAGTTTTGTGATCATCCTTGATTTAGGAAGGAACCTTGTGTTGTTGATACGCGACAAAAATTAAATGTTGTCTTTAAGAAGATGTATTATTTTCCATTAATTCCTCCATTATAGAGACTATATGCATCAAATGCTACAGCAAATAATTTGAGGTGGCAATCTGAGCATGATGTTGAAGAAGGTGTAATGTGTCATCCATCAGATTCGCCTACTTGGAAGCATTTTAATTATATACATCAAGATTTTGCAGCAAAAAGTTAAAATGTGAGATTGAGTCTCTATACTAATGGATTTCAGCCATTTGGGCAATCTGGACAATAGTATTCAACAAGGCCAGTGATAGTGCCACCTTATAACTTGCCTCCGTGGTTTTGAATGAAGGAGCTATATATGTTTTTGTCAATATTGGTTCTAGGGACAAAAAATCTGAACGACATGTTGGATCTTTTCGTACACCTCTTATTGTACCGCTAAATCATTTATGAGATGTTGGCGTGAATACATATGATATCTCAAAGAAGCAAAATTTCATTATGCGGGCAGCCCATATGTGGATGGTAAGTTACTTTTCTATATATTCAATGTTGTCTGGCTGGAGTACTGTAGGGTGATTCGCATGCCCGTATTACATGACAAATTCTGATGCATTTACCCTTAAATTTAGTGGTAAATAGTCATGGTTTGATAACCATCGTAGGTTTCTACCTATGAATCATTCATTTCGAAGAAATAGAACTGCATTTCGAAAAAATAAAACTATGATGACAGTTGCACTAGCAGTTCATTCAGGAGATGATATTATGATAGAGATTCATAGTTAGTGTTTGAAGAAGGTAACTAAAAAGGAAGCTACTGGAAGTAATGGACCAATAAGCAAATTATGACAGAGATTCAAGAGATGATATTTGGGACTTGCCCTATTGGAATTCCAATTTAATTCATCATAACTTAGATGTAATGCATATTAAAAATATATTTTGATAATGTTTTCAACACTATCCATAATATAGACGTAAAAACAAAAGACACTTAAAATCAACACAAGAGCTGATTGATTACTATTAGCATCCTGAATTCAAACTGAATAAGGAAATAGGAAAATTCCCTAAAGCTTGCTACACACTAGATAAGAAGGCAAGACAGATATTGTATAAATAGGTTTAAAATTTGAAAATTCCTGATGGATATGTGTCAAATATGGGTAGATGCGTGGATACGAAGAATCTTAAGTTATTTGGAAGGAAAAGTCATGACTATCATGTATATATACAGAGATTAATACCAATTGTATTTCGTGAATTACTTCCACTAAGTGTTTGGAAGGTCCTTACAGAACTTTGTTTTTCAAATAGCTAATTGAAACCACAATCAAAATAGATGACATGGTGAGGCTAGAGAATGATATTCCACCTATTATTTATAAGCTTGAATGGATATTCCCACCGATGTTTTTGAGTCGATGGAGCATTTGCCGGTCCATTTGGCATATGAAGCAAGTATTGCTGGACTAGTGCAATTCAGGTGGATGTATCTTTTTGAGAGGTAAATACATATATAGTACAGTGTTTTATTATTTAGTATTTTAAGTATTATTGTAATTTAATCTAATTGAAACCTAACATTATAGGTGTAGGTATCTTCGTAAGTTGAAATTGAATGTTAGAAACAAGGCAAAAGTTGAAGGTTCAATTTGCAATGCATATTTAGTAGAAGAAGCATCATCATTTTGTTCTTATTATTTTGAGGATAATGGTAATACAAATAATTGAAATGTGCCATGGAATTATGAAGGTCATGTGATGGTAGAAGATGATTCTGTGGACAAACTATCTATCTTTAAGCACCCTAAAAGAGTATTTGGAAGAGAAATGAAAGGATGTATGGCAGATGAACAAAGCAACCTGGAGCTACGTTTTACTTAATCATGAGGAGGTTGCACCATATATTTAGTATGAATACCCAAAATGGTTGCAGGTTTAATTATAGTTTAATTTTATCTTTAATAGGAATTATTAAAAATTGATATACATTTTTTTCTTTTTTTATATTTGTGCAGTATTTATGTTGAGCAGTTAAAATATAGGTATCCAGCAATTTCCAGCAATGAAGTCGATTATGTGCTAGAAATTGAATTTGCAAATTGGTTAAAAAATTATGTGAGTATAATTAAGTTTTATATTTTTGAATTATTTAATTTATTAGTATCTTTTATTTGTTAATATCATTTTTTAATTTATGTCATGGGCAATTGATCCTTCAAATGGAAATTCAAATATTTTCATTCAGAATCTAAGTAAAGGCATGTTTAGATAGGTGACAACCTATCCTGGGTATTTTGTTAATGGATATAAATTTCACACAATCAGTCATAGTTCTTCTTAAATAACAATGAATAGTAGTGTATGCATTAAAGGAGTGTAGATGAGATTGATTATTATGGTCAACTCAAAGAAGTTATTGAGTTAGAGTATCCTAGACTCGAAAATAACAAGATTGTATTTATTAAATTACGAGTGGTTTGATCCTATACGAAATATGGGCACAAAGATTCATTTAGATTATAAGCTAGTGGATGTTAACCATAAACACAGATATAATTGATATGAGTGATTTATTATGGTAGCTCAAGCCACTCAGGTATATTATTATACATATTCGAGTTTATCTCTTGATAAGAGAGATTGGGTGGTGATTTGTAAAATCAAAGCTTGATCAAAATTTCAAGTACCAATATCACAACAAAGAAGTGCAGACTTAGAAATTGCATTGGCATTCCAGGAAGATGACATAAATAATATTGAGCCTGTAAATGTAGATGAAGATCTATAAAATTTATGTAACTCAAATGGTGACACAATAGAAATTGAAGATGATCAATTTTTATCTGAAGATGAGTTCGAACTTCTATCGGAATCAGATGAAATATCAGAAGATCCATTGGAGGATGATAGTGATGCTGATAATTAAATTGTTATAATTTTATTATAAATTTAATTTATCAAAGACTTTTATATTTTTTTGAAATATATCAGTCTGTTTTATTCAAAAATGCATGCTTGTTCATTATATCTCTATTTTTTGTTCTTTGTTTTATTTTGTACATCAGATGGCGCTTAAAGGACGTGGCCATGGTGGAGGTGGACATGGACACAGAAATGAACCAAATTCATCTAGTATGTTACATCATGTTACAGAATCAGTACAATCTCATAGCCACCATATCCAAACTTCAACTGTTCAACATCACAATCACCATCTCCATTTCTATCACCATTACCATCATTGAGACGTCTACTATCACCTTTATCGGATGTAAGCCCACCACCCATTGTGTTTTCTACACAAACTTTTGATCCATCTATATTTTCTACACCACATTTTACAATGATTGTTCCCCCATTTACAATACCAATGACATCATCAAATGTTGTGCCTTCCTCTACAGTCAGTGTAAAGTTAGAAATTGAGATTGTAGATGAGAGGTAAAAGAAATATGTAAAAATGACTTGAAAAAAAAAATTTGATATTATTGTCCATAGTTTTTTATATTGTTATGATTTGCTTGTTTTTAATGTTATTTATTTATTTGTACAGTTTTATTCCATCTCACAAGTGTTCAACTAAAATTTCAAAGGCTTTCAAGAAAATGGTTGATTCTAAAGCTTTCTCCTGGAAGAAAGTTTCTGAATCAACAAAAGAGTAATATTTTGATGATTTTCAGGTAAAAATAAAAAAACAAAAGAATTGAAAAATAATTATCTAATTACTAAACTTTTATGTTTGTTATTATTCAAGCAGTAAATAATTATGTTTTTGTTGTTAATATAAATTCTTTTGTCATTTTTCTATATATAGAATCAGTACACATGGGGATCCAAATTTTATGGAAAGATAAAGTTATTATGGGAGATCAAAGCTGCTCAATGGTATTCTGATTTTCTCCATAAATTAATGAAAATGAAAGAAAGACCTGATTTTATATCGAGAAAGACTAGCCTTAGTGGCATAATTATTGGGAGGAGCTAGATGTGAAGAAAAAATCAAATATTGCCCACAAAAATTAATGAATTGAGGTAGCTGGACTAGGTACAGAAATCTATCGACACACTAGAGATTCAAAGTCGAGCATTGAGCATGTTTGAGATTTGGTACAAATTTAAAATTCTAAACATTTCTATATTTTGTGGTTGTCCTAATAGTCCAATAAATAAATCTCTGCATGGTTTTATTACTTTTGTTTATTTTTTTTATCATTTGTATTTTTATGACTTAATAAAAACATATTCTAGGCTGGAGAATTGGGTCGAGATCCAAATTTTTATTAGATTTTCAGAAAGATGCATGTGAAAAAAGTCGATGGTCAGTATGTTGACAAAAAGTCTCAGATGATTGCTATAAGAAATTGTTATATTAATTAGATTTTATAAAACTACAGTACATAATGAAAATTGTTTTGAATGCAAAATATTTATTTTATTTTTTGTAAATCTATAATAGTTTTTTTCTCTATTTTATCTCAAGACCTAATGGAGGAACGTGTGATAGCTACTCATCAACAAGTTGAGGGTTCTATGGATCCTCAACCAATTGACTATGATCCTATTTATTTGGAGACAATAGGAGGTTGAAAGAAATAGCGAGTATATAGAATCGGCTCAAAGGAAGTGTCATTTTTCGTAGAAGTCGTGCTTCTAATTCATCTGACTCAGCAATGGTGGATGAGGAGGTTGAACAACAAGCACGGGAAAAAAAGAACGTATTGTAGATATGGAGACCGAAATGAAAAAGAAGGATGAGCAGATAGCTAATTTGATGGAAGAAATGTAAGAAATTAAAGAAATTAAAAATATAATGCAACAGCATATATCCAATATGGAGTCACAGTTAGTGGCATCGGCGCAACATATAGCATTCCGAGATCTAGCTGCGAATCCTCGTAGGAGAGGCTAGCATTCCCTACAAATTATGAGGATGATTGAGTATGAGAATTATTTTTGAACTGTTATTTATTTTTATCTTCGTGTAGCAAATAATTATGATATTTTTTTGCATGTTTAAATTTTTTTTATTCTGGTTTTATTCTTTGCATTTCTGATTAACCAAATTATGAATCTTTGTAGGACACATTATGTGAGAAAAAAAAAACCTTGATTCAAAGCATTCAGACATTACAATGGTCCTTCCAATGCATCGGTCCCATTATTACCGATTTCAAAGGGCTAGCTTATCTTATCTTTATTATTCTAAAAACATTTTATTTTTGCACTCGCTTTATTTCTAAACATAATTGCTGGACATCTTTTGGATTTTTGTTGAAGCTGTATGACAATCAACTTTAATTTGTGTTTGTTCATGTCTATAATATTTGTTTTTATATATTTGTGAATATGTTTTTGTGTCTCTAAATTTTTTGGGCAGAGTTTTAGCCTATTACAGGTATGAAGAGCCTATTTTCAGTAGTGGCAGCGATGGTAGTGATGGCAGTGATGGCAGCGATGGTAGCTGAAGTGGCAGTGGCAGTAGTACCAGTAATGGCGGTAGCTGAAGCATCAGCGGTGGCAACAGCAACAACAGCGACAGTAGCACCGGCAGCGACGGTAGTAGCAATGGCAGTGGCAGCGTCAGCAGCGACAACAGTAGTGGTGGCAGACGCAACAGCAATGGCAGCAGCTATAGTGGAGGCAGTGAAAGAAGCAGTAGAATTAGTGGCAGCGAAGGCTGCGGTGGTGGTGGCGGCATCAGTGGCAGCAACAGCTATAGCGGCAGCAATAGTAGCAGCAGCAAGGAGGCAGTGGGGCAGCAGCAGTAGCAACGGAAGTGGCGGCTGCTCTGGCAGTGGCGGCAGCACTAGTAGTAGCGCAGTGGCAACGACAGTAGTGACAGGTGTGGCAGCTAGCGGCAGGGGGGCGGCAGCGACAGCGGAAGCATTAGGAATGGCAACAAATGTGGTATATATGTACATATATAGTCAGTATATACGTACATATAATTCTGTGTATTTTATGTACATATATACTTAGTATATATGTACTCGGTACATATGTATGCATGATACTACAATGTATATGTACAAATAATTCAGTAATATATGTACGAGTGAAATACAAGTATATATGTAAATTTTTGTTGCAGTAATATATATTTATCAAAACATAGTTTTTTTAAATTTATTTGATTTGATTTAGTGGTTTGAATCTTTTATAGATGTGGTACCGCATTGTTTCCCATACGATGCTTGTATAAGTGAAGGGAATTTTCAACAGACATGAAGCACCGTGACATGGATAGCTTATTCACAGTGGAAAGTTGGTGATCAGATGAATAGAGGGAGAGAAAGCAATGTCAATGCATTGATAGATTATACTTTATGCACAGTCGGTAGATACATTGTTTGCTAAGATGTAATATGATTTTATTATTTTTTTAGTTATTTAAAATATTGTATTAGAATATGTTATTCAATGAATTTTATTTGTTTAATTTAAAATTTTCATTTATAGTTTCTGTTTTTATTAAATTTAATATAAAAATATTAAATTTTTAATTAAATTTTAGTTTAAGCTCTATGACAATTAACTTTAATTTGTGTTGGTTCATGTCTATAATAACTATTTTTATATATCTGTGAAAATGTTTGTGTGTCTCCGAATTCTTTGGGTAGAGTTTTAACCTATTATAGGTATGTAAAATCTTATTATCAACAACAATAGTAGCGATAGCAGCGGCAACGATGGCAGCTGCGGCAGCGGTGGCAGTGGAAGCGGTAGCGACTATAGTGGCGGCGGCGGCAGTAGAGGGGGCTGTAGTGGTGGTAGCGGCTGCGGGAGCGACAGCAATATGAGTGGTAGCATCGGAGGCAGCGGCAGCGACAGCAGCGGCGGCATCACCAGAAGCAGCGGCAGCGACAGCAGCAGCGGCATCACTGGAAGCTGCGGCGGCAACGGTAGCATTTCTAGGAGTGGCAGCGGGAGCAGCAGCAACAACAACTAATGAGGTATATAAGTATGAATAAAGTAAGTATATACGTACATATAATACTATAGTATTTTATGTACATATATACTGAGTATATTTGTACTGAGTTTATATGTACACATAATACTGTTGTTTTTATGTACATATACTGTATTAATATAAGTACGAGTGAAATACTAGTATATATTTACATATATACTACATGATTATATATGTATCAAAACATAACTTTTTTAATTTGACTGAGTGGTTTACATTTCTTAGAGATATGATACCACATTATTCCTCATACAAATCTTCTATAAGTGATGGGATTTTTCACTAGACATTATGTGTCGTGTCCCAGACAGCTTTGTCGCAGAAGAAAAAAGATGATCAGAGGAGCATGGAGAGAGAAAGCAATGTCAATTAATGAATATATTATACTTTATGACTCGTGGTAGATACATTGATGAATAAGTTGAAATAAAATTTTGTTATTTTTTTGTTTCAATTATGCAAAATATTGAATTAGAATAAGATATTAAATGATCTTAATTTTTTGTTTAATATAAATTATTTATAGTTTCAATTTTTATTCAATTTGATAATAAATATTAAATAATTTAGCCAAAAAATTTTAATATAATTTAAATTTTGAAAATAATATTGAAATTAAAATATCAAGGGACAAATTCTTTGCCAAATTAGCTAGGGAATTTTGCCTAGCTAATTTGGCTTGGGAAATATTAAAATTGGCGACGTATTTTCCTCGCTAATTTTATTTAGCTATGGACGATAACCGTCGGTAAAATTTATAGAACTGCACTTTAGCTAGGGAATCATCCATCATTATTTTCGTTTAGGGATGGAAAATCTCATTTATCTTGATAATTTATCTAGTGAATTTGTCTTTTTTAGCAAGAGATTTTTCCGTCACAAACTTTTTAGCTAGGGACACTATCCATCTCTAAATTTTAGCAAGAAGTACTTTAGATAGGGAACTGATCTATCGGTAATCTGTTGTTATATTCTGTTTAGTAACTTTAAATACACCTTTAGCTAGGGAATTGTCTCTAGCTATATGAGATTTTTCTTGTAGTATAAATATATAGATAGATAGATATTTGATTAATAGATAGAATGATATCTAGAATGATAGACAGACAAATAGATATACATTCAGATAGGTAGATAGATAGATAGATAGATAGAAAGATAGAATGATTAATATATAGATTGATTGATGATAGATAACCACATAGATAGATAAATAAATAGATATATAGATAGATAGATAGGCAGATAGAAATACAGACAAATAGAAAGAGAGGTAGGTAGGTAGATAGATAGATAGATAGATAGATAGATATACATATAGATAGTTAGATAGATAGACATATAGATAGACAGATAGATAGACATGTAGTTAGATAAATTGATGGAAAGAATAATAGTCAAATTGATAGACAAATAAATAGACAGATAGATAGAAAGATAGATAGAAATATAGATAGATAGATAGACAGATAGATAACTAGATAGATAGATATACAGATAGGTAGACAAATAGATAGACAACTATATAGACAGATATATATATAAATAGATAGATAGATAGATAGATGGACAGATACAGAGACAGATAGATAGTTAGATAGATAAACAAATAGATAGACAGATAGATAGGCAAATAGACATATATACAGATAGATAGACATATAGATAGATAGATAGATAGATAGAAAGATAGATATACAAAAAGCTTGATAAATAGATAGATAAATGGTCAGATTTATAGACACATTGATAGACAAATAGATAAAAAAATAAATAGACAAAAAGATAGTTTGATCGAATGTTTGATTTATAGACTTATTGATGGATAGATTGGTAGAAATATTGAAAGAAAGATAGATATAAAGAAATAAAATAGATAAATAGACATATAGATATACACATAGATAGATAGATAAATAGATAGATAGATATATAGATAGACATATAGATAGAAATAAAGATAGACAAATAGAAAGACAGATAGATACACTATTGATAGACAAATAGATGTACATATAGATCGGTAGATAGATAGATAGATAGATAGACACTAATAAATAAATAGATATACACATAGAAAGAATGATAACCAGATTGATAGACAGATAGATAGAAAGGTAGATAGTTTGATGGATAGATATATAGACAAATTGATATATAGATACATAGAGAGATAGTTAGATAGATAGACAGAAAGTTAGATAGAAAGATCAATAGATAAATTGATAAACAAATAGATAGACAGTGTGATATATAGATAGATAAATAGACAGATAGATAGACAAATAGATAGATATGCAAATATATAGATATATAGACATATTGATAGATAGATAGATTGATAAATAGATTGATAGAGATATAGATAGATAGATATATAGATTATGGATAGATAGATTGATAAATAGATAAAAAGAAACAAAGATAGATAAATATATAAATAAATTGATAGCATACAGTTAAAAAGGAAAAAATATATAAATAATTTAATACACAAAAAGATATATAGAGTAATAGATAGATTCAAAGACAGATAGATAGACAAACAGATAAATAGATAGATAGATAGAAGATAGAATGATGGATATAGATATATAAAATGATAGACAAACATATATATAGACAGATAGATAGACCAATAGAAAGACAGATTGACAAACATTTAGATAGAAAGATTGATTGATTGATAGATTGATAGATAGATAAATATAAAAATAGATAGATAGATAGATAGATTGATTGATTGATAGATTGATAGATAGATAAATATAAAAATAGATAGATAGATTGATTGATTGATTGATTGATTGAAAGAGAGATAGATGGATAGATAGACAGAGAGATAGATAGATATATAGATAGATTGAATTATTGATTAAAACACATATAGTTAGATTTATAGAAATATTGATACACAGATAGAAATAAAGATAGATAAATAGATATATTGAGAAATAATAGATAGATAAATTGATATATAGATTGATTAATAAATAGGCAGCTAGATAGACAAAAAGATAGATTGATAGATATATACATATATTGATATATAGATAGAAAGGCATAAAGATACATAGATTGATATACAGATAGATAGATAGATTAATAGATAGACAGACAGATAGATAAATAAATAAATAAATAGAACGATTGATTGATTGATAGATAAATAAATAGATATATAGATAGATAGATAGATAGATAGATTTATTAATAGACAGAATGATATATAGAATAATATACAAATAGATAGACTTATATATAATTAGACTGATATATAGCTAGAAAGAAAGATAAATAGTTAGTTAGATTGATAGATATATAGATAGATATATCGACATATAGATAGATAGATAGATAGATAGATAAATAGATAAATAAATAGATATACGAATAGATGGATAGTTAGATAAAAAGATAGATAGATATATTGATTGATGGATAAATAGATAGATAGATATATAGATAGACAAATATATATGTAGATAGATTGATAGATTAATTAATTGACACATAGATAGATAAACATATAGATAGATAGGCAGATAGATTGATTGATAGAAAGATAGAAAGATAAATAAATAGATAGATTGAAAGATAGATAGATTGATAGATTGATCGACAGATAGATAGATAGATATATAGATAGAATCATTGATTGATAGATAGATTTTTAGATACATTTATAAACAGATAGATATAAACATAGATAAAGAGATAGATATACAAATATATAGATAGATTAATAAATAGATATTTAGATATATATGTAGATAGAAAGATAAATAGATAAATAGATACATAGATATATAGATAGATTAATAGACAGATAGTTATACAGATAGATAGATATACATATAAATATATAGATAGATAGATAGATAGCGTGATAGACAAAAAGCTAAATAGATAAATTAATTGATATATAGATATATAGATATATAGATAGATAGATAGATGAATCATTGATTGATAGACAGATAGATAGATAGTTTTAAAACAGATTGATAGACAGATAGATATAAAGATAGATGAACAGTCAGATAGACAAATATATAGATAGATTTAAAGATAGATAGATAGATATATATATATATATAGAAAGATAGATATACAGAAAGAAATATAAAAAGATACATATTTTTGATTGACAGATTAATAGACATATAGATATATAGATAGTTAGATAGATAGATCTATATACAAATAAATAAATAGAATGATAGACAAATAGATAAATAGCTAGAGAGATAGATATATTGATAGACAGAATGATAGAATAATATACATATAGATTGACATATAGATAGATATATAGATAAATAGAAAGATAGAGAGATAGATAGAATGATTGTTAGATAGGTAGATAGATATATAGATAGATAGATAGATAGATGGATGGATAAATTGACAGATAGATAGGCATATAGATAACTATATATATAGATAAATAAATATACAAATAGATAGATAAATAGATAGTTAGATAGATATTCAGACATCAAGATAGATAGATAGATATATACACAAATAGATAGACAAATAGACAGACAGATAGATAAACTCAGAGACATATAGATAAAAAGATAGAAAGATAAACAAATAGATATATAGATATATAGATAGATTTATAGAAAGAAAGAAAAAATGAAAGAAAGAAAGATAGATAGATAGAAAGCTATAGAGATTGAATGATTAATTGATAGATTGATTGATAGAAGATTGATAGATAAATATAAAGATAGATAAATATATAGATAGATAAATAGTCAGATAGATAAACAGATAGATATATAGATAGATAAAGATGTAGAAATGCAAATAGAAGCATAGATTTATAGATAGATTGGTAGAAAAATATATAGACAAATAGATAGATATATATATATATATATATATATATATAGACACATAGATAAAATGATAGATAGAATGATTGACAGATAGATAGATAGATATATAAATAGATAGACATATAGATAGAAGATATATAAATAGACAAATTGATAGAAACATAGATAGATAGATAGACAAATAGACTTATAGATAGACAAACAGATTGATAGATACATAGATTGATAGGTAAACAGATTGATGGACAGATAGAAAGACCGATAGATTGATAGAAAATAAATAGATAGATATATAGATAGATAGATACATTGATAGATAAATAAATAGATTTATCGACAAATAGATTGTTATATAAAGATATACAGATTGATAGTAGACAGACAGACAAATAAGATAGATAGACAGATTTATAGATGGATTATAGACAAATTTAAAGAAGGAAAGAAAGAAAATAGATAGATAGAATGATTTCATGATAGATAGATTGATAGACTGATTGAAAGAAAAATTGATAGATGAGTTCATAGATATATTGATCTAAAGATTGATAGACAGGTAGATATGCATATTGATAAATAAATAGAGAGATAAATAGATAGATAGAAAGATTGATAGATAGCTAGATAGACAAATAGATCGATAGATTATATGACAAAGAAAGATTGAAAGATAGACAGACAGATAGATATAGATAGATATACAGATATACAAACAGATAGAAAATAGATAAATTAGAGAGGCAAATAGATTGTCAAACATATAGACAAACAAATAGATGACCAAACAGATAGATAGACAAATAGATGAATAGCTAGACACACAAATAGATAGATAGATAGGTAGACAGGTTGAAAGATTGATAGATAGATAGATAGAGAGAGAGAGATATATATATATATATATATATATATATATATATAGTTTCATAGACAAATTTATAGATAGATTGATAGATAGATTAATATATAAATTGATAAAAAGAAAGAAAGATAGCTAGAAAGATAGATAGATAGACAGATTGATAGATAAATAGATAGACAATTAGATAGTCAAATAGATAGACAAATAGTTAGACAGATAGATTAGTAGATTATTAGACAAATAGATAGTTAGATAGATAGATAGATAGATATACAGATTAGATAGATAGATACATAGATAGATAGATATACAAATAGAAAGACAATTAGATAGAAAGATAGATAAATAGATAGATAGATAGATAAAAAGATAGTTATATATTTATAAAGATAGATAGAAACATAGATAGGTAGACAGGATGATTGACAAATAGATATACTTATATATAGACACATAGATAGATAGTTAAATAGATAGATAAAAAGATAGATTGTCATATAGATAGATAACAAGATTGACAAATTGATAGACAAATCGAAAAAAATACAGTCATATTGATGGATAGTTAGATAGATAGATAGACAGACAGATAGATAGATATAAAGATTTACATATCGATAGACAGATAAATAGAAAGATAATAACATATATATATATATATATATATATATATATATATATATATAGTAAGATAGATACATATATATATAATGATTAATTTATAGTCAAATAGATGGAGAGATAGAGAGATAGATAGACATATCAATAGAAAGACCTACACATCGATAGATAGATAGATATTCAAATAGATCGATTCATTGATTAATAGACATATAGAAAAACAAATTGATAGATAGATAGATATTTAGATAGACTGATAGATAGATATATAGACATATAGATAGATAAATAAATAGACAAATAGATAATTAGATAGAAAGATAGATAGATAGATAGATAGATAGATCAATAAATAGCTAGACAGAAAGATATACAGATAGATAGACATGTAGATATACAAATATATTTACAAATAGATAGATAGATATACATATAGATAGATAGATAGACAAAATAGATTTACGAATAGAGGACTAATAGATAGACATATATATAGATAGATAGATAGATAAATAGAAAGAAGATAATAGATAGATAAATAGCTAGATAGTTATAAAGGTAGATAAACAGATAGACAGATAAACAAATAGATAGTTAGATAGATAGTCAGATTGAAAAACATAAAAAAAGATAATAGATAGAAAAATAGGTATACATACATATAGATAAACAGACATAAAATTAGTTAGTTAGTTAGTAAGGCAAGTAAACAGTCAGGTAGGAATCCAAATACACAGAGAAATAAACAAATACACTGACAAATAGATAGAAAGATAGATAAAAAATAGATAGACAGATATACAAATAAATAGACAGACAGGCAAACATAAAACTAGATTATAGATAGGTTGATATATAGATAGTTTGATAAATAGATTAATGATAGATTCATAGATTGATAGACAAATATAAAGACAAATAGATCGATAGATAAATAGATATATAAATAAATAGCTAGATAAATTTATAGAAAGAATGATATACAGATTGATAGAAAGATAGAGAGACATATAGATAAATAGATAGACAAATAGATAGGAATATAGATAAATAGAAGGATAGATAGACAGGCAGGTAGATAGACAAATAGATAGAAAGATATAAAGATAAATAGATAGATAAATAGAATGATAGATTGATAGACAGATTGTTAGACAGATAGATAGACAGGTAGATAGATAGATCGAATGATTGATTAATACATAGATAGATAGATAGAATGATAGATAGACATATAAATAGATTGATAGACAGACAGATAGACAGATAAATAGATAGCTAGATAGACAGATAGAGATATATATTTATTTATTTATTTATTTTTTTATAAATGATAGATCTATAGATAGATAGATAGATAGATTGATAGCTAGATAGATAGATAAACATATAGATAGATACATACATACATACACACACACACACACAGATAGATAGATAGATATATATAAAAATAGACAGATAGATAGATAGACATACAGACAGATAGATTGATAGACAAATAGATCGATAGACATACACATAGATAGAAAGTTAGTCAGTTAGTTAGGTAGGTAGATAGTCAGGAAGACTAAATACACACAGACAAATAGATAGATAGATAGTTAGTTAGATAGACAGATAGACAAAGAGACAGACACACAAAATGACAGACATACAATAAATAGGAAGACAAACAAACACATAAAGAGACTATAGATAGGTAGATATATAGACAATTTGATAAATAGATAAATAGATGGATAGATAGATAAACTTTTTAAAAAAATAGTATTATACATAGCTATAAAAATAGATATATAGAGTATATAAATAGACAGATAAAAGATAAATAGATAGATAGATATATAGACATATATAGTAGACCACTATATAGAGAGATAGCTAGATAGATTGAAGAAAGAATGTAGAAAGAATAATAGAGAAATTGATAATCATATAATAGATACATAGATAGAAGACAGACAGATAATAGATTAATAGATATATTTTATATAGATATAGATATAGATACTAGATAGATTGATAGAAAGATAGATAAACAAATAGATGGACAAATAAATAGACATGTAGCTACATATACAGATAGACAGACAGACACATAGATTGATAGATAGATAAAAAGATTATCAAATAGGTTGATTGATAAATAGATATAGAGACATATAGATAGATAGATAGATAGACAGAAAGAAAGACAAATAAAATGATTGATTGAATGTTAGATAGATAGGTAGATAGTTAGTTAGATAGATAGACATATCGATAGACATACAGATAGATAAATAAATAAATAGGTAGATAGATAGATAGATAGATAGAATATTGATAGATAATATGAGATAAAGAGATAGAAAGATATATATAGATAGATAGATTGATTGACATAAAGATAGACAGATAGATTGATAGATATATAGACATATATATATAGATTATTAGATATACAAATAGAAAGTCAGATAGAAAGAAAGATAGATAACTAGATAGCTAGACAGATGGAGAGATAGATAGAAGTATAGACATATAGAGATAATAGATAGATAGATTATAAAGATAGAGAGACATACAGATATATAGATATATAGATATATAGATAGATAGATAGATGATAGATTAAATGATTGAAGAGACTGAGACAGAGACATATATATATAATATATATATATATTATATATATTATATATATATGATAGATAGATAGACAAATAGATAGAAGATGATATGTTAGATAGTTAGTATACATAAATATATTGATTGTACATACAAACAGATAGATATATATAGACAAATAGATAGATAGACAAACAGACAGATTGAAAACATATAAATAGATACATAGATAGAAAAATAGGTAGAGACATACCTATATGATAGATAGATAGATTAAATGATTGAAAGAGTGATAGATAGACAGATTATATAGATAGATAGATAGATAGACAAATAGATAGAAGATAGATAGATAGATAGTTAGATACATAAATAGATTGTTCTGACATACAAATAGATAGATAGATAGACAAATAGATAGATAGACAAACGCCAGATTGAAAAACATATAAATAGATACATAGATAGACAAATAGGTAGACATACATATAGATAGACATACATACAATTTGTTAGTTAGTCAGGCAGGTAGACAGTCAGGTAGGCAGGTAACAGTCAGGTAGGCAGTAGACACATACAAATAAGCAAAGCATAGACAGACAAACATACATAAAGAAAGATAGATTAAAAATAGATAGATAGTTAGACAAATAAATAAATAGTTAGACAAACATAAACATATAGACACACTATTGATAGGCAAATATAAACAGTTTCATAAATAGATTAATAGATAGATTCATAGATTGATAGATAAAAAAATAGAAAGACAAATAGATCAATAGATTGATAAACTATAGATAAACAGATAGATAGACAAATTGCTAGATATATTGTGAAAAAAATGATAGTTAGAATAATAGATAGATAGATATACATATATAAAGATAGAAAGATACAAATAGATATAGAGATAGATATATAGATAGATAGGTAGACAAATAGACATGCAAGTAGATAGACAAATAGATATAAAGATAGATTGATTGACAAATTTATAACTAGATAGATAGATACGTAGATAGATAGAATGATTGGTTGATACGTTGATAGATAGACAGATAGATAGATAGATTGATGATTGATAGACATAATCGATAGATTTAAAAATTTATAGATAGATAGACAGATAGATAGATTGATAGATAAATAGATTGACAGATAGATAGACATATTAGATAGATATAAAGACACTCCAAGAAAAACCCAAATAGCTAGAGAGATTTCACTCGCTATATGGCCTTTTTGCGTTGCTAAAAAGGAATAATGACTGAAATTATTCAAAGCTAAAGTGCTCACCGCATAATATTTATCAAAATATAGTTCCTTAGAATTTTTTTAACGACAAAAATTCCCTACCTAATTATTTTCTTCCTTGCTAATTTTGATCTTAATTAAGAATAGTAATTAATATTTTTCTACTAGATACATACATATAATTCCCTAGCTAATTAGCGATGAAATATTCTCTAGCTATTGTTAATATCCAAAGCAATTTTTACAATTTTTTTTATAAAAGATTTGATTACATATTTTTAAATTTCTATATTAAATTGAATAAAAAACATATACTCTAAACAATTTTATATAATTAACAAAAGCAAAAGAATTTCAGAAATTATTTTGATATAATTGTTACATAGTTAAAGCAAAAACATAACATAGGTATTAATCATTTAAAATAAAATCATGATCCTCTTCATAATGATGCATTTGTGCTAGCCTCTCCTGCGTTGTTTCTCTGCTGGAAACTCTGTGTGCTATCTGTCTCATCGAGACCACTAACTGTGACTCCATATAGGACTGCTGCGATTGTATTACATATGGTACTTCTCAATAAATTTATTTTGAACTTCTTCAACAACATAATTATCAACATTAATATCACGAAACAAATCCACAATATATAATCTAATGAAGGCAACTCTAAACACAAAAGAAAACCTAACACATGTGAAGGAAAATATTACTTAATTCTAGATGCACTATTTGACCAAATCCAGTAGCTAAAGCATCTACAACAAGTTTATCTCTCAATTTTACGCACTTTACCGATATCTTTTCATTCTTTTTAGAGGCTGCATATATGAAATAGTACTTATCATCGAACATGTTCCAGTCCCACAGCTGAGTCCAACACCATGTTTTTTCCTTCAGTATTAAGGATCAAGACACTCACTGGAGTCTCCAAGTTTCTAACTCAACCCCATTAGCTAACTCATTTCATTATCCTTAGACATCACACTTATGTGTCACATGTTTCCCAAATGAAGACGAATATTTCTTCACCATAACCAACAACTCAAACCTAGCAAAATGATATGATGTCATCAATTAAATAGATACATAAAATGATACACAAACTGATTATCAACTTTTTTTTAAACAAGAATATTAACACTTGGAAATAATTGACACTCAATATAAGGTGAAATATAGAGGGAAGCAGCAAAATCAAATGAGAATCAGCTTAGAAAACAACTGGTGCAAAATGGAAAAAAAGAAGGGAGCTTTGCCTGTCCATCATCCACCCTTGTTGTTGTAGTTGAGAAACCAGAACCAGCATCAAAATGTCAACTTTAATAAACAAACAAACACCAAAAACAAGCACCACAACTGGGAGAGTGGTTGCATCAATTTGTGTTGTCTCACAGTAAAGGAAGTAACCTAGTATTCTTTTGGTCTTATATGGCTCAAATAATGTCTCACAGTAATTGTTAGTTGAACATTGTAGTTATTAGTTGAGTATCATAACTATTAGTTGTAACCTACAAGCTTGAATCTATGTTTCGTGTTTCAAAAAATTTGTGGCAGATGTATCTTGTAATAAATGGTAATAAAGAATATAATAAAATATGAGAAGTATTATGGAATATATGTATCATTAATGAAACATTATTTTATAGTACTAGTGAATATATACGAGTACTGTTTTATGTGAGTACTCTTTTATAGTTTACTATGATATTAACATATTTACTAATTATTTTTTAGTCAAGAATTATTAAATATTATTTCATATCTTAATAAAATAAATATAAATTAATATAATTTCAAGAACATCAATACAATATAAAAAAATAGTAACATATCATAAAAGTACAACAAAATGAATTATAAAGAACATTAATAAGTTGTAAATAAAATAAATAATTCAAAACTATTGAGAATTATATTGTAATATTATATTTATTATCTTGAGATACTAGGATGAGATGATTCATATAGATTAAGAGTATTATAATTCTTTTTGTATTTATAAGTGAATTTTTATTTTATTTAATAAATGATAATGTCATTTTATATTTTTTATTAATAATATTATATTATTGTGAGATTTTATTTATTTAATTCAGTTGTTTTATTTTTTATAGGAATACTCGATATGTAAAGTTTCATCAATCATTTTTATTCATAATGTAAAGGAATGAGTTTTAGTATATATTATTATTATTGAGTAGTTTTTTCTTTATATCATTTTTTTTTCATTTTCATGCATATATCTTCATATTTTCCTCCATATATATATATATGGACAAGCAAATATATGGAAGAATTTATGATGCTTTAGCAGAACATCTCTTTGCTATAGAAGTAGTAGTAAATAGCCATTCAAAGTAACTTCCTACTCATGTGGAAAATTGTAGAATATAGTATTTCTTCTCTCTCTCTCTCTAAACATCATTGCTGACCATATTTTAGATATTTATTGAAGTTGTATGACTATATATAAATATATGTATAACTATATAACACTCTACATAATTAAATATAGCTATATTTGTAAGTATGTATATATATATATATGTAAATCTATATATTTATTTATAACTTTATATATTTATGTATAACTATTTGTAAAAATATATCTATATATAACTATATGTTTAACTATATAAAAATATTTATAGTTATATATACTATATGTATAATAACATATAACTATAAATAATTGTATCTTATTATATGTATTACTATAAAAGCTTTATACTTAATTATATTTAAATATATAATTTACAACTTATATTTAATATATATTTGTATATATTAGTATTCAAAAATTATTTTACTATAAATATTTATACCTACATGTATAGATATAAGTTTAACTATACGTGTAACTATATGTATAACCACATGTAACTATATTTATAATTACATGTATAACAACATACAACATTATGTTTAATTATATGTGTATAACCTATATATAAATATTTTTAAAACTAAATAAAACTTTAAATAATTAAATATAACTATATTTTTAACTATTTATACATATATTTATACATATATGTAAATCTATATACTTGTTTATAACTTTGTATATATTTATATGAAACTAAATATAACTATTCATATGAATATATATATATATAACTAAATGATTAATGATATATAATTTTTTATAACAATAAATATTATATGTATAATAACATATAACTATACATAATTTTATAGTATTAATGTATAACCTATATTTATATATATAATTAACAACATTTATTTAATATACATTTTTATATATTAGTATAAAAATTTATTTTAGTATATCCATACCTATACATAACTATATGTATAAATATATGAAATTATATAAACAAATATATATACATACATGTATAAATATAAGTTTAACTATACGTGTAACTATATATATAATCACATGTAACTATATTTATAATTACATGTATAATAACATACAACATCATATTTAATTATATGTGTATAACTATATATAAATATTTGTAAAACTAAATAAAACTTTATATAATTAAATATAAATATATTTTTAACTATTTATACATATATGTATACATATTTGTAAATCTATATATTTGTCTATACCATTGTATATATTTATGTATAACTAAATTTAACTACTCGTATGAATATATATATATATATATATATATAACTAAATGTTTAATGATATATAATTTTTTATAACTATATATATTATATGTTTACTAACATATAACTATAAATAATTCTATCTTACTAAAATTATAACTATAAAAACTTTATATAACTATATTTAAATAAATTAATTAACACCATTTATTTAATTAACATTTTTATATAATAGTATATAAATGTATTTTAGTATATCCATATCTATACATAACTATATGTATAAATATATGAAATTATATGCACAAATATATATACATACATGAATAAATAAAAGTTTAACTATACGTGTAACTATATCTAAAACTACATGTAACAATATTTATAATTATATGTATAAAAACATACAACACAATGTTTAACTATATGTGTATAACTATATATAAATATTCTTATAACTATAAATAACTCTATATAAATAAATATAACTTAATTTTTAATTATGAATACATTTATTTATACATATATGTAAATCTATATAATTGTTTATAACTTTGTATACATTTATTTATATTTACTTATAACTACTTGTATGCATATATCTATATATGCATATATGTTTAACTATATGTAACTATTTATAACTACATTTACTATATGTATTCTAACATATAATTATATATGGCATAGTATTAATTTGTTGAACTAATTTGAAATTAAATGACATAAGATATAATATCAACAATATGTACGCACGTAGAATGAGAGTGACTATTGATCAAGCTCATATATGTTATAGTACAAATAAGGGTCGTACTCTTACCTAATCTCTGCCCTTGGGCCTCAGGCTCAATTATGAACTTATGTATGACAAAAGATGTAATATTTGATTTGTTTATATAGAAGAAATTTTATTTTATATAATTTTTCAGTCTAACACTGCACTTTTTATGTGTTTCTCTCTCTCTCTCCCTCTATAATTCTTCTTATCACTCTATTCCTCTTTTTCTTTGTGTGTCACACACTTTCTCTTGTTATTTTCTTTCTTGCTGTCCATTCTTGCTTGTTCTCTCTCTCTCTCTCTCTCCCCCTCTTTCCCCCTCTCTCTCCCTCTCTCCCTCTTTTTTCTCTCTCCCTCTATATCCCTCTCTCTCTTCCTCTCTCTCTCTTCCCCTCTCTCTTCCTTTCACCAGTTCTCTCCCCCTCTCTCTCACTCCTTCTCTGTCTCTCTCTCTCCTTCTCTTTCTCTCTCTCTCCCCATCTCCCCATTTCTCTGCCCCTCTTTATCTCCCTACCTTATCTCTCTCTCTCCCTCTCCTCCTTCAAACACTAAATGTCTTTTTTTGCTTTCTTTTCTTGTGCATTACTGTACTTTGCACCGTTTATCTAGTATAACTGTGATATCTTTTAATCTTTATCGAACTAAAAATTACTTTATTTATTAATGTAGATTTTGCAAATGCATTGCCTCAAATTTTACAATTTTTAAATTTTAAATCTTCAACTGTAAGTAATTTTAGTTAATTATTTGTATATTTTAAAGTAATCGAATCTTTTATTTATAATAATGATTGGGCATTATTTTTTGTAAATAAAACAGGGCAATATGAGCTCAGATCATCAATTGATGTACAGAAGGGTTATTAATGGATTTTGAATAAAGATTTTATGATTAGGCTTGAAACTTTCATCAATTTTGCATGTAGTCAATCAAGATTGATGGATGGAGAAAAAATTAAGTATCCATATAATCATCACAATTGTCAGAATAATCCTTTTCGTGATGCAAACACTTAAAGCTGCAGATAAAGAGTTGTGGTCTGGTTGTAAAACACATTCTCAATTGTTACTTCTAGCTCTACTAATGAGCATTAAGTCAGAAAATCATATGTTTGAGAAATTATTTGATCAGGTGACAGAACTGATGAAAGAGATTGTTCCGGATAATAATTTGATCAATAACAACTTTTACACCACTAAGAAGTTACTACGAGGAATTGGTCTACCAGTGGGAAAAATTGATTATTTTTTAAATGGATGCATGTTATATTCGTGTGGTGATAGTGATTTTAATTAGTGGTAAGTTTTGTGACCATTCTCGGTTTAGGATGGCAACTCTTGTTGTAGATACGTGATAAAAATTGAAGGTTGTCTTTAAGAAGATGTTTTATTTTCCATTAATTCCTCGATTATAGAGACTATATGAATCAAATACTATAGCAAATGATATGAGGTGGAATTCCGAGCATGAGGTTGAAGAAGGCGTAATGCGCCATTTATTAGATTCACCTACTTGGAAGCATTTTAATTATATACATCAATATTTTGCAGCATAAAGTCAAAATATGAGATTAGGTCTTTGCACTGATGAATTTCAGCCATTTGGGCAATCTGGACAATAGTATTCAACATGGCCAGTGATAATGACACCTTATAACTTGCCTCCATGGTTGTGATTGAAGGAGTAATATATGATTTTGTCAATATTGGTTCTAGGGCTAAAAAATTCCAAAGACATGCTCGATGTTTTCTTACAGCCTCTTATTGCATAGTTAAATCATTTATGGGATATTGGCGTGAATACATATGATATCTTAAAGAAGCAAAATTTCATTATGCGGGTAGCCCTTATGTGGACGGTAAGTGATTTTCCTGCATATTCAATATTGTCTGGCTGGAGTACTACAGGACGATTCGCATGCCTATATTTGCCCGATAAATTCTGATGCATTTACCCTCAAATTTAGTGGTAAACAGCCATGGTTTGATAATCATCGTAAGTTTCTACCTACGAATCATCCATATCAAAGAAATGGAAATTGCATTTCAAAAAATAAATTTGTGATAACAGTTGCACCAGCAATTCATTCAAGAGATGATATTATTACAAAGATTCATATTTTGGGTTTGAAGAAGGTAATTAAAAAGGATGATACTAGAAATAATAGACCAATAGGCAAATTATTTGGCTGGAGGAAACATAGTATATTTTGGGACTTACCCTATTGGAAGTCCAATTTAATTCGTCATAACATAGATGTAATGCATATTGAAAATTTTTTTTGACAATGTTTTCAACACCGTCCTTAATGAAGACAGAAAAACAAAGTCACTTTAAAATCAAGACCATAGATGAATGATTACTGTTAGCGTCCTGAATTGAAACTGAATGAGGAAACAGAAAAATTCCCTAAAGCTAGCTACACACTTGATAAGAAGGCAAGACAGATATTGTGTGAATGTATTAAAAATTTAAAATTCCCTGATGGATATGTGTAAAATATGGGTAGATGCGTGGATATGAAGAATCTTTAAGTTATTTATAATGAAAAGTCATGACTGTCATATATTTATGCAGAGATTAATATCAATTTCATTCCATGAATTACTTCCACTAAGTGTTTGGAATGTCCTTACAAAACTTAGTTTGTTTTTAAAATAGTTAACTACAACTACAATCAAAATAGATGACATGGTGTAGCAAATAATTATGATATTTTTTGCATGTTCAATTTTTTTTATTCTGGTTTTGTTCTTTGCTTTTTTGATTCAAAGTATTCAGACATTACCACGGTCTTTCCAATGCATGGGTCTCATATTTATAGATTTCAACATTATCAAAAAGAGGGTTAGCTTATCTTATCTTTATTATAATAAAAACATTTTATTTTTGCAATCTCTTTATCTCTAAACATAATTGCTGGACATCTATTGGATTTTTGTTGAAGTTGTAAGACAATAAAATTTAATTTATGTTTTTTAATATCTATAATATTTGTTTATATATATATGTGAATATGTTTTTGTGTCTTTGAATTTTTTGGGTAGATTTTTAGCCAATTATAGATAAGTAAAAACCAATTTTCAGCAGCAGTAGCAGCGGTAGTAGCGGCGGTGACAGCAGCGGCGGTAGAGGGGATACTGGAGTTAGTAGTGGCGACAGCACCGACAGCATTAGCAGCACGGGCAGTAGTTGAAGAGGCGACATCATTGGCCACAGACGCAGCTACGGAAACTATGGTAGCTATGGCATCAGCGGATGCCACGACGGTGGCAGGTGCGGCAGCGGCAGCACTGACAACTATCGTAGCAGTATTGATAGCACTGACTGCGACAATGTTAGCAGCGACAAAGGCATCGGTAGCGGCATCGGCAGCCATAGTGGTAGCGGCAGTGGTGGCAGCAGGAGCGGTAGTGGTAGCGGGAGTAGCTGCAACGACAACAAATGCGGTATATACGTACATATATAGTCAGCATATACGTACATATAATACTATTGTATTTTTATGTACTTATATAGTGAGTATATATATATATGTATGCATAATACTACAGTTTATATGTACATATACTACAGTAATATATGTACGAGTGAAATGCTAGTATATATGTATATATTTACTGCAACAATATATATTTATCAAAACAAAGTTATTTATTTATTTATTTTGATTTGATTTGGTGGTTTAAATTCCATACATATATGGTACCGCATTGTTTCTCATACAAAGCTTGTATAAGTGAAGACATATTTCAACAAACATGATGCACCATGATTTGGGCGGCATTTTTGCAGCGAAAAGTTGGTGATCAGAGGAGCAGAGGGAGAGAGAGCAATGTCAATGCATTGATAGATTATACTTTATGCAAAGTTGGTGGATACATTGATTAATAAGATGTAATATATTTTTTGTTATTTTTTTTGTTTTAGTTATTTAAAATATTGTATTAGAATAAGTTAATAAAGGAATTTATTTATTTAATTTGAAAGTTTCATTTATAGTTTCTATTTTTATAAAATTTAATTTAAAAATATTAAATTATTTAATTAAATTTTTGTTTAAATTGTATGACAATCAACTTTAATTTGTGTTTTTTCATATCTATATTAACTGTATATATAATTATATATATATATATATATATACATATGTGAATATGTTTGCATTTCTCCAAATTTTTTGGGTTGAGTTTTAGCCTATTATAGGTATGTATAAGTCCATTATCAGCTATGATAGCTGTGGAAGCGGCGGTGGCAGTGGGAGTGATGGTAGTGGCACTAGAAGCGGTAGCGGCGGCAGTGGCAGTGGCGACGTCAGCAGCGACGGCGGCGGCGGCAGCGGCGGCGTCAGTAGCGGTGGCAGTGGGAGCAGCAGAGGCAAGAGAGGTAGCAGCAACATCAATGGCAGCGTCGTCATCGGTGGCATTAGAGACTACAACTACAGCAATTGTAGTGGTGGCAGTGGAGGCAGCACCGATAGCAGCCACAGTGGTGGCAACATCGATAGCAGCCACAGCGGTGCCAGCACCGACAACAGCCACAGCACCGGTAGCAGATGTAGTGGCAAGGGCGGCGACGACAGCGGGAGCAGTATGAATAGCAAGAAATGTGATATATACGTATGTATAGAGTCATTATATACGTACATATAATTCTGCATTATTTTATGTACATATATACTGAGTATATATGTACTCGGTATATATGTACGCATAATACTACAATTTACAAGTACAAATACTACAATAATATATGTGCGAGTGAAATGCTGGTATATATGTATATTTTTTGCTGCAGTAATATATATTTATCAAAATAGAGTTTTATTTTAATTTATTTTGATTTTATTTGGTTGTTTAAATTTCTTACATATGTAGTAGCACATTATTTTCCTTACGAAGCTAGTATAAGCGAATGAATATTTCTACAAACATAAAGCACTGTGACTCGGACAGCATTTTCGCAGTAAAAAGTTGGTGATCGAAGGAGTAGATGGAGATAAGCAATGTCAATGCATTAATAAATTATACTTTATGCACAGTCGATAGATACATTGATAACTAAGAAGTAATATAATTTTTTTAGTTATTAAAAATATTGAATTAGAATATGTTATTAAATGAATTTTTTTAATTTTAAATTTTCATTATAGTTTATGTTTATTAAATTTAATATAAAAATATTAAATTATTTAATTAAATTTTAGTTTAAGCTGTATGACAATCAACTTTAATTTGTGTTTGTTCATTTCTATAATAACTATTTTTATATATCTGTGAAAATGTTTGTGTGTCTCCGAATTTTTTGGGTAGAGTTTTAGTCTTTTATAGGTATGTAAAAACTTATTATCTGCAGCAATATTAGCGATAGCAGGAAGCGACTGTGGGGACGGTAGCGATGGTAGTGGTGGCATTGGCAGCAGTGAGGGCTATACGGCAGCAATGGCGATGGCGACGGGGGGAGCGGTTGTAGCGGTGGCATCGATGGTAGCGGCAGTGGCTACACCGGAAGTAGTGGCAGCACTGGCAGGAGTGGCAGCATTGGAGGCAGCGGCTATGGCTGCACTGAAAGCAGTGGTGGCAGTGGCGATAGCAGCGGCAACACCGGACATGGTGGTAGCACCGGAAGTAGTTGTAGAAGTGGCAGTGTTGAAGTAGCAGTAGCACCAGCGATGCCAGCAACAACTACAGCATGCAGCGGCAGCACTGACAACTAGGGCAGCAGCGGTAGCTGCGATAGCCGCGGTGGTAGTGGCGATAGTGGTAGTGGCGGAATTGGTAGTGGTGGCAGAGGCGGCGGTAGCGGCGGCATTGGTGGGAACAGAAGTAGTAGAGGTAGCGGTGGTGATGGCGACAATAGAAGTGGTATTGGCAGTGATAGCGGCAAAGACAACAACAGCAGGAGAGGCAGTGATAGTGGCAATGGCAGCAACATCAAGAGTAGCAGTGGGAGCAGCAACAAAAGCACCAAATGAGATATATACGTATGAATAAATTCAGTATATACGTACATATAATACTGTAGTATTTTATGTACATATATACTAAGTATATTTGTACTCAATTTATATGTACACATAATACTGTTATTTTTATGTACATATACTATAGTAATATATGTACGAGTGAAATGCTAGTATATATTCACATATATACTATAAGATTATATATGTATCAAAACATGACTTTTTTTTAATTTGACTGAATGGTTTAAATTTCTTACATATATGATACCGCATTGTTCTTCATACAAAACTTTTATAAGTGATGAAAATTTTCACCAGACATTATGTGCCGTGACTCGGACAGCTTTGTCACAGTAGAAAAATGATGATCGGAGGAGTAGAGGAAGAAAAAGTAACATCAATGAATGGATATATTATATTTTATGCACTATCGCTAGATACATTGATGAATAAGATGAAATAAAAGTTTGTTATTTTTTTGTTTCAATTATGTAAAATATTAAATTTGAATAAGATATTAAATAATTTTATTCTTTGTTTATTATAAATTATTTATAGTTTCAATTTTTATTCAATTTGATATAAAAATATTAAATTATTTAATTAAAACATTTTAAAATAAATTAAATCCTGAAATAATTTTTGAAATTAAAATAGCTAGGGAATTTTCCCTAGCTAATTTAGAAAGTGAAATATTAAAATTAGGGACATATTTTCCATCCTTAAATTTATTTAGTTAGGGACTATATCCGTCACTAAAATTTATAGACCAGCACTTTAGCTAGGAAATCATCCGTCGTTATTTTCGTTTAGCGATAGAATATATCATTTATCTTGCTAATCTAGCTAGGAATTTTGTCTTTATTAGCAAGAAATTTTTCTGTCGCTAACTTTTTAGCTAGGGATATTTTTCGTCACTAAAATTTAGTAAGAAGCACTTTAGATAAAGAACCGATCCATCTGTAATCCATAGTTATATCCCGTTTAGCAAATGAAAATGCCCATTTAGCTACGGAATTATCTCTAGCAATATGAGATTTTTCTTGTAGTGTTTTCTATCCATACTATAATTTATATGAATTAAACAATTGAATAAGATCATTACTATTAACTTATAATATTCCATTTTATTAAAATAATAAATATTACTTTTTTTATTGAACTTTTCACATTAAGTACATTTTGGAATTTTATAAATTATAATTTTATATCAAATAATATGAAATTTTATGCAATAATAATAATTTCATATTATATTCATAAAAAATAAATTGAATTCTTAAAATTTTATAACCATTATATATATATATGTGTGTGTGTGTGTGTGTGAAATATTTTATTATATATTATATTATTATTTTTTATTTATAAAATAATATCATTTATAGTTAAATAAAAATCTATTTATTTTTTTTATTTAAATTATTTATTTTTAATAATTTTTGTTTTGTTTTATATTTTTGTTTCTTTTTTTTTCTATATATTTACATTTATTTTTTTATTTATAGTTTCTGTGAAATATAAAAATGCTAAGGCATACAAGCACATAAACTATTTTATTTATCATTGTGAAGAGGAAGCGAGGAGAAGCGAATTGGGACTATGGGAGCACATGTAACTCACAATTTTACCTATTCTTATTACCAAGTAAGATTAACAATGCTCTTCTCCTTCATAATACAAATTATATTTCTTTCTTTCCCACGATTTGATTTCCACCAGTGAAGTTTGGCTGGTACAGATTAATTGGTTTTAATTTTTTTTTTCTTTTTTCCCCAATTTCTATTCTTCTTTCTTCTATTTTCACATCACTTATTTGATTTTGACTATCCACCATGAGTAAAACAACATATGCTTAGTGTAAACTTTGTTCTTCTAATGATTATTTTTTTAGGGTTTTATGGATTTAAAATACAAAATGAATGCTTATTGTTTTTTGCTTCTGTAATTTAAGAAAAAAAAGTATGTTTATCGTTTTCTACTTCTATAACTTAAGAAAAATAACACCATGATATATGAAACCAGATTTTCATGTTCAAAATAAAGTAACTCAAGTTCATCAACAAATTCTCATGTGATGTATCTGTTTCACTTGTATATCGCTATGATACAGGTTGCCGGTGTACAATCTATCATTAACTGATAATCTAGTTTCTGATTCCCAATAAATCATTGTTTCTCTTTTCCGAAAGATTATCATGTGGTTCATCTGGCTTGACATTCGAGTTTATGTTAGAAGAATATGAGCATTTCTTAAAAACTCATCTTCTTTGATTTGGATCTTAAAATTAGATTTAGTGTTGATGGTATCAGCTCTGCGTTTTCTTTTATTTCTCAGCTGATCACTATTATATTTTTTATTGACTTTTGTTTCTAATTTGGAATTTAAATTCTACAAATTAAGCTATTTTCATTCTTAATCTCGGTTGGACCCATGATTCTATGCATGTTATTTGTAAACTTGCACCATAATATTAAAATTTTGATTTGATTATCTTTTTTCATTTTTTTTATTTTTGGATGTTCTAGGGATATGCACCGCAAGCTTAATATTCTTTTTTGCTATAATTATAGATGAATATAAAGAAACATATTGAATTAAGAGGAAGTACATACAATTGGGGAATATGAATGCAAATACACCCATAGATTATGTTGTGCTCCAACTATCACCTAAATCATCATGGTCATATTTTTTATCTATAATGATGTAATATTTTCTTCATGTGCATATATAATCTTTCTTTGTCTCTCTTTCTTTCTCTCTCTCTCTCTCTCTAGCTATAGATGTATGTATATGTTAATTGATTTTTTGTTCATTGTATGTGTTCTTTGTTCATCACGAGCAATGGGAAGAAAGAGAAGCTTGGTACTGGCCTCTTAAAGTCATTTGTGAGTCAACTAAAAGTCACAGAATCACTAATAGGTCTTGCAGGCTCTTCAATCAAGATCAAAGTGGATCAATGCCATGATCATGAAACTTGCTTTACCAAAGTAACTCTCAAAAGATTACAAACAAGACCCACCAATTATTTTTCTAACCAAAGTTGATTGCTACTTTTTGCTTTGAAGGTTCAAGTAGTTTGTTAGTTAATGTTTTGGAAACTATTTATGTATTTGATGAGGAGATGTCCCAGCTGGAAGCAGCCTGGAGAATTTACTCTTAGGTAGTATTATTTTTTTTTAAATACAATCTACTTTTTCTAGAGAAGATGATTCCAAATTTTATTCACATGGTAAGTCTCATGAAGTTCTTAACTTTGTATTTAGGGAGCTGGAGAACATTCTTCAGGTATCTTTCATTCACATCTCTCCTCAAAATACACACACCATTGTACTCTTCTTTATATTTAAGCTCAACTGATGGATTCAATGCTATTTTTGATGATAGTCCATCAATATTGACTACTTTGCATAAATTAAAATTAAAATAAATCATGTTTTGATGTGATGATACATTTATTCACTCAATAGTAATAAGCCTCGAGTTCAAGACAATCAGATATGACCTCTTTGATATATCAATAGTATGATTTGTTGAAATATATATTTATATAGCTTTCTCTAACCTTATGTTAGCCAAGAACCTTGTGCATTGAGTACACATACATCTTCACACAAACCAAGCTCAAAGGATTGATTAAATGCCATTTTTTATTATAGTTATCAACAGTGATTAGTTTAATTGAATTGACATTAAAATAGATTATATGTATGTATATAGATATATAGATAGATAGATAGATAGATATATATATATATATATATTTGTATATAGATATATTGATATATATTTATGTATGTTTATAGATATATATATATATATATATATATATATATATATATATATATATATATATGTGTGTGTGTGTGTGTGTGTGTGTGTGTGTGTGTGTGTGTATTGTAAGTACATAGAAATAGATATATATATATATATATATATGTATGTATGTATGTATGTATATAGATATATATTTATGTATATGTGTGTGTGTGTGTGTGTGTGTGTGTATAGACATATATATGTGTATATAGACATATATATGTATGTATAGACACACACACACACACACACACACACACACACACATATATATATATATATATATATATATATATATGTATATATATATATGTATATATATATATATGTATATATATATATATATGTATATATATATATATATATGTGTGTATAAAGACATGTGTGTGTGTGTGTGTGTGTAATTGGGTAGTATCTGACCCAAGGCAATCTACCCAAACAACAAGAGGAATGAATTCTTGACCAAACAAATGATGTTATTAATAGTTAATTAGGAATTCGGATTGAACTCGTAATCTTCAAATAGTTGTGAATTCAATACCCTACCAATCGAACCGCCATGCCATTATTAGTTGCTATTATATTTTGATTTTAAAGCATTTGCATAAAATTGATGCCTAATTTAGATTATTTTTTAAGTCATATCATTAATTTATGAATCACATTATTTAGAAAATTAAAATTTATATGACTGATATATATTATATCATGATTTTGTTTTAATGATGTTTTTTTTGAGATAATTATATTTTTATTTTTTGATGGATTATATATTATTGTGATACGGCAATAGTAATACGACTAGATATGCTTTATAAAATTTGATCTCTCATAGAAGAATGAGAGATCAAATTAAAGTGGTTGAAATATATGGGTTCTGTTTTGATTGTCTCCAAATATATTATAAATAGATAAAATTATATATAAACTTTTATACATTTATATAATCATATGACATTATATATAAATGTCTATGGTTTAATATATATAAACATATAACATTATATATAAAATTGATATGTTTATATAAAATATAATGTTATATATAAATTTTTATAAATATGGATAAATGTTTACGAATATTTATACAATATTTACATAACACTATCCATTTATATAATTTTTTATATTACATTTATATAACATATAAAATGTTTATACCTATTTTTAAACATATATATAACATATAAATTTTTCAATAAATATATAATATTTATAATGTTTTCTATAAATTTGATATATATACTATATAATATTTATAAAAGTGTTACATATAAATATATATATATATATATATATATATATATATATGTAACATTTATAAAAATATTTTAAACACAACAGCATATCAAAGCCAAAAGTAAGGTGTGGAAGAAGATGAGCTCCGATTGATTCCATTCAAGTGAAAAAGGAAAGATAGATGAGTAAATTTACCAGTTGATGCAATGCAAGCCATTGAGTGAATAAGAGGTATTTTTTTGTTGCTTCTTTATACATATCTGGCATGTAGCATTAATCATGTTGTAATTTGTTTCATATTTTTTAAGTTGGAGTTTGCATATCACATTTGGTGGGGTTATTTTGGCTTTGGTGATAATGAATATGACTAGGCAAAAATAAGCATGAAGAATGCTGATTCTTTTTAGTTTTCTTAGTTAAAATATGAGTCCTTACTAGGTTAACTTTTCTTTTGCATAACTAGAAGGCTTTGAATATGTTGTTTTGGCCCATCATAGAGTCGGCAGAAAATAACAGCTAACACCCCAGTGTTAGCTGTTATATTTTGTGCCACCACTATTAATGTCACCATTACCCCGATTCTACTACTGACTCCCTTCTTAGTCAGTCAGTGCCGCAACCCTCTTGATAATTGTAATTCCCCTTGCACCTATGCATCATAGTTTGTATTTATGAGGGAAAGCATCCATAGTTTTCTTGCGTTTTTAGGTTATAATATTTGGGGCTATTGCTATATTTTTGTTTGATGAAGAAATTAAGTAGTAGATACAATGGCATTTTTAGCAGCTAATGCAATTCTTTTTTTCATTAAGTTGTGCATGATGAACATCCTCCTCAGTTGGCCAAAGTATTATGTGATAAACTCAACTGATGTAAAAAGGTACACCTCTTCCACTTATATGTGTTGCCTTTATGATTAGGGTGTTAAAATCAACCAAGAACGATGGAACCCTAAACAAAGATAGCCATGAATAGTGAATGAAATTGATCACTAAACCTTTAATGTGTAGGCCATCATGATCCTGATCTACCATTTTCATGAGATGACCATATATCAAGGCTTTGACACTGTCATACTGCTTATGCTGTTGCAGCCTAAAAATGTTCTTGATATTTTTATTTTCTCTGTAACTAAACTTAGACATCGATCAGCCATCCTTCAGATTAATGTCAATCACTTCTTCGAAAGGAATTGAGGTTCAAAACTTAGAATCCACATGCCTTGCAAGCAAATTCATATAGATATACCTAATTGATAGAATCAGTAATGTGAAACTTTGTTTGACTGGAAGCCAAAAAAATTCATGAGCTCTATATTTTATGTACATCAGATTTTTTTATGTGTTTTCTGATCCTTATTATTCAAAACTAAAATGCATCATGAGTTTCAAATATGATATTCAATTCTAGTATCATGCAAGTTCAATAAACTGAAAGATTTTCATCTGAGTAATGTTGATTTCTTCGTCCATATTATGTATGGGTCAGTTTTGAAACTGATGTAGGAGAAGATGGAATACAAGCTTCTTTCTCACAACGTGTCATATGGCTCTAGCAGTGGTCTACAATCTGTTAGTGGATTCTTTCAAGTTGATGATTCCAATAGCTACTAGGTAATGATTTTATTGCTTCCAAGTTCTAAAATTGTATGTTGGAAATTCAATATTTGTTTTATGGATTAAATTTTACACAATGATTGGTAAAGGCTATATATGTGCCGCAAAACTTGATAATTCTCCGAATCAGTATTCATCGTGCATATTGGTAAATGGTATATAAGTGATGGTCATAAATATAAATTTTGCTAAATTAATATGTTGTCATCCTTCGTATTGTTTAATTTTGAATAGATGTCTATGTAAGAAATGAAACAAGTGAATGATGAGATGAAAGAAATGAAGAATACAATGCAATAGAAGATGACCTATATGGAATAACAATTAGCAGCAATGATAAGATAGATAGCACACAAAGTTTTAGTAGAGTATCCACAATGGAGAGCCTAGCACAAATGGATCAGCTAATGATGAGGGTGATGATTTAGTTTAAAATGATTACATACCTATGTAATGTTTTTGTTTTAACTATGTATTTATTGTATCAAATTAATTTATTAACTACTTTTTCATTTTGTTAATTATAAACAATGGCTTATAATATATGTTTTTATTCAATTTATTATAAAAATTTAAAATATGGAATCAAATTTTTTGTAAAAAAATAAAATTGTGAAAATAGATTTGGAATGAAAATTGCTAGAGAATTTTCCCAGCTAATTTAGCTAGAAAATTTTCTATACAATTTCAATCAAAAAAAATAATTACTCTTCTTAATTATGATTAAAATTAGCAAGGGAAAATTTATAATTAGCTAGGAAATTTCTATCGTTAAAATATTTGCTAGGGATTTTTCTCATTAATATTTTGTGATGAGCACTTTAGCTTGGGACAATTTCTATTGTTAATCCATTGTTATTCTATTTTAGTGATGGAAAAAGCCCATATCGATAGATTAATATACAAATAGATAGAAATATAGATAGATTGATAGATTGATAGATAGAAATATAGAAACATAAATAGATGGATAGATAGACAAACAGATATTTAGATAGATAGATAAACAAACAGATATTTAGATAGATAGATAGACATACAGATAGAGAGATAGATAAACATACAGATAGAAAGATAGATAGATAGATATATATATATATATATATATATATATATATATATAAACATATAGACATATATTAAGAAAGATATATAGATAGATAGATAGATAGACGAATATACAGATATACAAATAGATAGAAAGAAAGACAAATATATAGATAGATAGTTAAACAGATAAATAGACATATAGAAAGAAAGATAGATATATAGATAGATAGACCAAAAGATTGATAGATAATTGAATGATAGATAGATAGATATATAGTCATATAGTGAGTAATATAGATAGATAGAATGATAGATATATAGATAGATAGTTAGACATATATATATATATATATATATATATATATATATATATATATATATATATATATATATATATATATATATATATAGACAGATACATAGATAGATTATTAAATAAATAGATAGATGCATAGAAAGACAAATAGATAAATATATATATATATAGACATGTAGATATACAAATATATAGACAAATAGATAAATAGATAGATAGATAGATAGTCATATAGACAGATAGATATATTAATAAATAGAAAGATAGATAAATAGATAAATATATAAAAATATAGATAGACATAGAAAAAGATAGATTAATAGATAGATAGATAGATATATATATATATATATATATATAGACAAATAGATAGGTAAATTGATCAACGAATAGATAGACATTTTAATTGAAAGATAGATAGACATATAGATAGGCAAATAGATAGGTAGATATTAGACAGATAGATAGATATATCAACAGACAAATAAATAATTAGACAGATAGATATATTTTTATATAGATGATTAGATTGATTGATAGATGGACATATAGATAAATATATAGATATAGAATTATATATAGACAGATAAATAAATAAATAGATAGACAACCAAATAGATATACAAATTGATATAGAGAGAGAGAGATAGATAAATAAAAAGTAGGTAGATAGATAGAAAGATAGTTATATAGATAGATAGACAGATAGATAGATAGATATACAAAAAAATATACAACTAAATAAATAAATAAATAAATAAATAAATATATATATATATATATATAGATAAATAGATAGATATATCAATTGATAGATTGATAGATAAATAGATAGACATATATATAGATAGATTGATAGAGAGAAGATAAATAAATAGATAGCCAAATAAATAGATAGATAGACATGTAGATAAATAGATAGATAAACAGATAGATAGTCAGATAAATAGACAAATATATAGATAGACAGAATGATAGATTAATAGAAATATAGATAGACACATAGACAAACATATTGAAAAACATATAGATAGACAGATAGAAAGATAGATAGACAAATAGCTATATAAATAGGTAGATATAAAAATTGACGCATGGATAGATAGACAGGTTGACATATAGATAGATAGATATACAGACAAATGGACAGACATATAAATAGATACTTGGAATAATAGAAAGGCAAATATATAGACAGATAGATAGAAAGCTAGATTAAAAGACAGATAGATAGATAGATAGATAAAAATATAGTTAGACATATAGACATACATATAGATAGACAATAGATAGACAAATATATAGATAGATAAGAAAACATTTAGATAGATAGATAGATAGAAAGATTGTTAATGAGATAGAAAAATATATTGAGTGATTGATTGATAGACATATTAATAGCCATATTAATAGATATATTAGTAGACAAATTGATGGATAGATTGAAAGATAGATAGATCAAAAAATTGATAGATAGATTGATTGATTGATAAATAGATAAAATAACATATAGATAGATAGATAGAAAGATAAATAGATAGATAGATAGACAGAAAGATAGATAGATAGACAGAAATATAGATTGATAGACAGAAAGATAGATAGATAGACAGAAATATAGATAGATAGACAGAAAGATTGATAGATAGACAGAAAGATAGATAGATAGATATATAGATAGATAAATAGATAGATAGATAGATACATAGATAGATAGATAGATAGATAGAGATATAGACAAATAGATAGATAAATAGATATACAAACATATAAACAAATAAATAAATAAACAGATATTCATATAGATAGATAGATAAATAAATAGATATAAAGATAGACAGATGGACAGACGGACAGACAGATAGATATAAATACAGATAGGTAGATATTCTGATAGATATATAAATAAATAGATATATAGATCATTGACCGATAAATAGATAGATAGATAGACATATAGATAGATAGATAGATAGACAAACATATAAATAGCCAGATAGACATATAGACCGATAAGCATACAAATAGATAGTCAGATAGGTAGAATGGTATGTAGACCGATACATAGACAGATAGAGAGATAGATTGATAGATACATAGACAACCAAATAAATAAATAGATAGATAGATAAATAGATAGATAAATAGATAGATAAATAGATAGATAGACAAATAGAAAGATAGACAAACACATAGAGATAAAAACATATAGATGGATAGACAGATAGATAAACAAATAGATAGATAGATATATAGATTGATAGACTGACAAAAAAAATTAGAAAGATAGATATATATATAGACAAATTCATAGATAGATTGTTAGATAGATTGGTAAATAGATTCATAGATAGATTGATATACATATTGTTAAAGAGGATGATAGATAGATTTTTACATAGGTTTATAGATAGATTGATATATTAATTCATAGATTTATTGATAGACAAATTTATAGTTAGGATGATAGAAAGATTGGTAGATAGATAGACAGGTAGATTAATAAACAGACATATAGATGGATAGATAAATAGACATATTGATAGGTAGGTAGATTGTCATATATATATATTAATATAGACAGATAGGTAGATAGATAAACAAATTATTATACAGAAAGATGGATAAATAAATATGTAGATAGATATATAGGTAAGGAGATAATTAGATATATAAAGATATACAGATAGATAAATAGATAAATAGATAGAGAGAAAGATAAATATATATATGAGATAGTCAGATAGATAAATAGAAAGATAGACAAAAAGATTGATAGATAGACAAATAGATAGACATATAGATAGAAAGACAGATTGATTGATAGATAGATAAACAAACATATAGATAGATAGGTAGATATATAGACAGATAAATAAATAGATAGATAGATTAATAGATAGATTAATAGACATATTGATAAACTAATTGATAGACATTTTGAAATATTGATTGATAGATAAATATATAGATAGACAGAGAGATATAAATATTTATATATATATATATAGTCAGATAGACAAATAGATAAATAGACAAATAGATAAATAGATTTATAGATAAATTGTAAGATAGATAGATAGATAGATAAATACATGGATCAATAGATAAATTATTAGACATACAAATAGATATATAGATAGATTAATTGAATGAAAGATAGATAGATAGATATATAAATAGATAGATAGTTAGCTAGATAGATAAATAGATAAATATTAAAATAGGTAGACAAAAAGATAGAAAGATAGATAGATAGATAAACATAGACATAGACAAAAAGATATACATAGATATAGATAGATAGATTGATTGATTGAAGGAAAAATAGATAGACAAATAGATAGACAACTAGATAAATAGATAGACAGATAGAAAGACAGATAGATAAATAGATATATAGATAGACAAACCAATAAGAAAATAGATCGATAGATAAATAGAGAGTCAAATAAAAAGACATATAGATAAAGCTAGAGATAAAAAGATAAATATATAGACAGATTGACAGACAAATAGACATATATATGAACAAACATAATTATATAGACAGAAATATAAGCAGAGATATAGATAAAAAGACAGATAGACATAAAGATAAACAAATAAATAAACATACATATATACCGAAAGAAAGAAAGATAAATAGATAGGTCAAATTGATAGGTCAAATTGATAGATATATACCTACTTATAGATAGACAGATAGATAAACATATAGAAAGATAGACATATAGACATATATGTGGATAGAGAGACAGATAGATATATAGATAGACATATATAAAGATTGATAGATATAAACAAACAAATAGACAGAAAAATAGACAAATTATAGATATACCAATATAAAGATAGATAAATAAATAAATACAAATACAAATTTAAATAAGTAGATAGATATATAGATAGACTGATATAAAGATAAATAGATAGATAGTTAAATAGATAGACATACATATAGATAGATAGATAGATAGACAAATAGTTATACAAAAAGATAGATATATTGATAGACATATAGAAATACAAATAGATTGATAGATAGATTGATACATAGTAGATAGACAGACATATAGATATGTATATATATATATATAGGCAGATAATTAGATAGATAGATAGAAAGATAAATAGATAAAAAGACATAGATAGATGATAGATAGATACATAGATAGATAGATAGATAAATAGATAAATAGATAGATAGAAAGATATATATATATATATATATATATATATATATATATATAGACAGATAGATAAAAAGATATATAGATTGATAAATAGATTGAAAGATATATAGATAGATAGATTGATTGATTGAATGTTAGAAAGAAAAAAAAATAGATAGATAGCTAAGCAAATATATATACTAATAGATAGAAAGATTAATAGATAGATAGATAGAATGATAGTTAGATAGATAGATATACAGATAGATCGACAAATAAATAAATAAATAGACAGATAGTTAGAAAAATAGATAGATAGATAGATAAATTGACAAACATATAGATAGATAGATATATAGATAGATAGACTAACAGATAGATAGATATATTATTATATTAATAGATCACAAATAAATAGATATATTTATAGACAGGTCAGATAGTTAGATAGATTGATAAATAGATAGATAGATATATAGATAGATAGATATATAGATAGACAGATAGACATATAGATAGACAATTCGATATACATATAGATAGACAAATAAGTATATAGATAGATAGATATATAAAGGATAGATAGACATATAGTAAGATGGATAGATAGATGGATAGATAGACGGATAGATAGGCAGATAGATAGACATATAGATAGATGAATAGATAGAGAATTAGACAGATAGATTGATTAGTTGATAGATAGAAAAATACATAGTTAGATATATATTCAATTTGATAGACAGAATAATAGATATATTGATAGACAAATTGATAATTAGTTTGATATATAGATTGATAGCTAGATTGTAGATAGATAGATAGATAAATAAATAGATAGATATATATATATATATATATATATATTGATTGATTAATTGACTGATAGATAGATAGATCATTTGATTGATTGACTAATAGATAAGTAGATCGATAGATTGATAAAATGATAGTTAGATAGATAGACAAATAAAAATACATTTTTATAGAAAGATCGATGGAAAAATAACATAATGAAAGAAATAAAGATACATAGAAAAATATATAGAGAGATAGATAGATAGATAGACATCACATAGATAGACAAATAGACAAATAGATAGAAAAACATATACATAGATAGATATAATTGATGATAGATAGATAGATACATAAAGAGATAGATATATAGACAGAAAGATAGATAGATAGATAGATAGATAGAGATATATATATATATATATATATATATATATATAGACAGATAGATATATAGATAGTTAGATAGATAGAAAGATAGATAGATAGTAAGTTAAATCAATTGATACACAGATAGACAAATAGATAAAAAGATAGATAGATACACGGCTAGATATATATATATTTGATAGTAGATGGATAGATAGATAGTCAGATAAACATATAGATAAATAAATTGAAAGATTGATTAATAGATAGATTGATAGACATATAGATTGTTTGATAGATAGATTGATAGACTAATTAATATACTTTTTCAATGATAGATAATTAGACAAATAGATAGACATAGGAATAAAAAGAAAGCTAAATAAATTGATAGAAAAATAGATAGATAGATAGATAGATTCATTGATTGATTGATTTAAAGATAGATAAAAAGAAAAATAGACAAACAAATAGACAAATAGATAACAAAAAGATAGACAGATAGAAAAATGAATATATAGATAAAAAGATAGACAAGCATATAGATAGATGACACACACCTAGGCAAACAAATAGATAGATAGGCAGATAGATAGAGAGATAGACATCCAAATAGACAGACAAACAAATAGATAAATAGATACATAGATTGACAGACAAATCTTTATATAGATTAATACATAGAAAGAAAGATAGATGGATAGACAGATAAATAGATAGATAGATAAATAATTAGGTAGTTAGATATATAGAATCATAGATAAACAAATAGACAGACAAATAGTTAGTTTGTTAGTCATACAGATATACAATTAGATAGACAGACACATATACCCAAAAATAAAAAGATATAGATTAATATATAAATAGACAGATAGAAAGATAGATAGACAAATCAACAAATAGATAGATAGATAAAGAGATAGATAGATAGATATATTGATTGATTGATTGATTGATATTTAGTTAGATGGATAGAAGATAGAGAGACAAATAAATAGGCAGAGATACATCCAGATAGATAGATATATAAAAGATAGAAAGATAGATATACAAATAGATATACAAAGAAATAGATATACATTTACATAGATATAAAGGCAAATAGATAGCCAGACAAACGGAAATTCAAATTGATAGATAAATTGGAAAATAAATAGATAGATAGATAGACAGAACTATAGACATATAGACATATATAAAGATAGATAGATAGAATGATAAATAGATAGACATATACAGATAGATAGATAGATATGTAGATAGATAGACAGATAGATAGGTAGTTAGATAGATAGATATATTGATTTATTTATTTATTTATTTATAAATATATAGATAAATATATAGATAATAGATAGGCAAATAGATAAGCAAATAGATAGTCAAATAGATAGTCAAATAGATAGATTGATAGATTGATTGATTGACAAATCAATAGACAAATAGATACACAGATAGTTAGATAGATATATAGTTAGATAGATAGATATATAGATATATAGATATATAGATAGCTAGTTAGACAAAAAGATAGAAAAATATATAGATAGATATATCGATAGATATATTGACAGACAAAAAAATAGATAGATAGATAGAAAGATCGATAAATAATTAGATAGAAAGATATATTGATAGATAGATAGTTAGAAAAATAGATAGACAGATAGATAAACAAATAGAAAGACAAATAGATAGATAGATAGATTATAGATAGATAGATTGACAGATTATAGATAGATAGATTGACAACAAAGTTCACAGATAGATAGGAAAATAGACAGATAGATAGATATTAGATAGACAGACAGATAGATATTAGATAGACAGATAGATTGATAGATATATAGATAGATAGATAAAAAGTTTGATAGATAAATAGACACATAGATAGATAGATAGATAGATAAACTGATAGATAGATAGATAGTCAGATAGATATATTGATAGATAGATATATATGTAGATAGATAGTCAAATAGATAAACAAATAGATCGATATATATATATATATAGATTGACATATATATATATATAATAGATTCACAAATAGATACACAAATGGATAGATATATATTTAGGTACATAGATAGATATATAAATAGATTTATAAACATATAGATAAACAGACAAACAAATAGATAGATAGATTGAATGATTGCTTTATAGATAGATAGAAAAATAAATAGTTAGATTGATAGGTGTATAAATAGATATATAGACAAATAGATAGATAGATAGACAAATAGATAGACATAGAGATAGATAGATATATATAGATTATTAGATAGATAGATAGATAGACAAATAGATAGTTAGTTAGTTAGAAATTTTGTTAGATATATAGATAATTAGATAGATAGATAGATAGATACATAAATAGATAGAAAAATAGAAAGATATATAGACATATAGATAGATTAATTGATAGAAAAATAGCTAAAAATAAAGATAGAAAGATAATAGTTAGACATATACATAGATAGATAAATATGTAAATAGATAGACATATAGATATACAAAGAGATATATAAATACATAGATAGATAGATAAAAAAACATAATAATAAAATATTTATTTAGCTATAAAAATTTAGCTAGAAAAATAATTCCTATCTAATTTGCACGGGATTAGCTAGGGAATATCAAGAGATGTTAGATTTTACATTGAATTACAAATTTGTTATCAATTTGTGACAGATTAGAGATGGAAACTTTTAATTGAAAAATATCCCAAGTTAATATTATTGTAGATTTTTGCACAAAGATTAGCTGCAATTTTAGCAATATCTTTTGCGATGAACTTTCCCTAGTTAATTAGATTGAGACAAATTCCATCACTACATAATTATCTGAAAAAACATTTTCATGATTATTTATTAATTGCAAGCGATTAGTCCTAAAATGAAAATTTTCAGAAATATATGAATTTAGCAAGGGAATTTTCCCTAATATTTTGAGCTTGGGATTATTTCTGTCGCTAATCTATACTGATTTATTTTTTTATTTGTTATATATTGTTTTTTTACTATTTGTTGTAATTTTGTATATTGAAGGTTTTTAATCATCTATGGATGTGGAATCCATGAAAGACACCTCCTTAAATCATTATAAAAATATGATATTATAAAAAAATAATTTCAAAAATATATAAATATGAAAAAAATGTATATTAATAAAGACTAAAATAACAATTTTAATTATTATAAAATTTTTAAAAAAATTATAGATAAAAATTTTCTAAAATTTTTATTATGAAATTTAAATATTTGTATTAAAAAATTGTAGATAATTAATTCTATAATTATACTCATTTTTAAATATATTTAATAAATAAATGAAATACATAAATATTTATAATAAAAAAAGCTAAAATAATTAATTGTATGATTAAATAAAAAATATTTACAAAAATATCTGAATTAATAAATAAAAAAGTAAATATTTATATTATTTAAGGTTAAAAAAATATCTTTATGATTATAGGAAACTTTTTAAAAAATAATTACTAAAAGTATTAAAAAGCTTGAATTATAAAAAAAATTAAATTTTTCATAAAATTTAAAAGAAATAATTTGATATTTAAAGATAAATACGTAGATGTTTTAATTAGATCAAAAAAAATTTAATGATTTAAAAAAAATATTTCCGAGTGGTTATTAAAATAACACTACAAGTATTTTTTAGGGTTTAAAAGATTTATTTAAAATATTACTAATGATATTTTGTTGTTCTAAAAAAATTAAATTTGCCCATTTGTTGATTTAAATTCAAGTTTTATTTTTTTACCTACTAAAATTTATAAGAATTAAATAATTGAGTACGATTATTACTATTAGCTTTTAATATTCTGTTTTTTTAATAATAAATATAACTTTTTTTAATGATATGCTCACTTTAAGTAATATTTGAAATTTTATAAATTATAAATTATATCAAATAATATTAAATTTTATTGTTTTAATATTATTTCATATTACTAATCTTTGGGTGGTAGGATTAGAAGGATGAGGGATTGCATATAAGTATTTTGGTATATTATTTTCATTGCATATATTATCTTTTACAATTGTGTTGTGTAATTATATAAATACTAATATTGATTTTCATAATAACTTTGAAGTTAAATTTATTTATGAGAGAATAATATTTTAAGATAATTGATCACTTGAGAAATTTTTGTATTACAGAGTCTCTTCAAACATAGTCTCTTCAAAGTTAGTGGGTAAAATTGTTGAGATATTTAATTTTTTTTATATATCTTGTTAAAGCGAGAGCCTTCTGTACTTGGGCATGAATGTGATCTACATATCTATCTTATCTTATCCTAATATATAGAATCATTTAAAATATGAAAGCTAAATAAGAAAACAAATCTTACCAATATCTTATCTTTACAATCTTACCTTAAAAGATTGAAGAGATCGTGCATGATAAATCTTGAATTCGAGACTTTTTGTTAGTAGTATTTGGACAGATTTTTGTCATCACATAAAGATGTGATATCTTATTAGATATAAAAATCTATATATTTTAACATTTGAATAAGACATGAAATTAAAGACCAAATGGAAGAACATATACATCCATTATTTGAATTCCACAAGAAATTGAAAATTGGATTTGAAAATATAGCAATTATAATTGGTAGTTACTTATAAATGACTATAAACTCTAAGTTTATTCCATGCTAATTCATAAGATTTTTAAATCCAAGATGAGATTATTAATCCTACTTTGTTTTAATATCATCAAATCATTTCCCCCTTTCAATTCTATGCAATAAAACACAACTAAAGAGTAACTAGGCATGAGGAAGGATTAAAAGAGGTTATACAAGCTACCATTTTTCTAATCATGCTTTACCTATTATAATAGATTCTATTAATGTATTCAAATATATCTAGATAGATAGACCGATAGATTGTCAAATAGATAGGAAGATATATATGCAAATAAATTGATAGATAGACAAATAGATAGACATATAGACAGAAATAAAGATAGCAAGATAGATAAATAAAAAGATGGATGATAGATAGATATAGCGATAGATAGACAGAAAGATAGAAAAGATAGATAGACAAATTGATAGATTTATAGATATATTGATAGACAGATAGATTGACATAAAGATAGATAGATATACAGATAGATAGATCGATAGATAGAAATATAGACATACAAATAGATAGATAGACATAAAGATAGACATATATCTAGATATACAAATATTTTGACATATAGAAAGATAGATAGAGTGAGATTGATATACAGATTGATAGAATGATAGATAGATATTTAGAGATTTAGAAAGATAGATAGACAAACAAATAGATAGATAGATTAATTAATAGATAGATAGATAGATATATAGAATATAGATAGATAGAAAGATAGATAGATAAATAGATAGATATATAGATAGAAAAATAGATAAATATATAGTTTTGTATATAAATAGATAGCTAAATTGATAGACAAATAGATAGATAGATATACAAATAAATAGATAGATTGATAGACCGATTGATAGGTAGATTGATAGAAAATTTAGTAGATAAATTGATAGACAAATTGATGGACATTTTGATTGATTGATTGATTGATAGATTGATAGATTGATATGATAGATAGATAGATAGATAGGTTGATTGATTGAAAGATAGATAGACAAATAGATAACAATTTTTAGATAGATACATAGATAGATAGATAGAAAGATAGAAAGATACATAGTTCATAGATATATAAATAGATAGATAAAAAGATTGATAGATAAATAGATAAATATATAGATATATTATTTGATAGATAGAAAGATATACAAATATATAGAAAGATAGATATATTGACAGATAGATAGATAGATACATATATAGATAGATAGATATATAAATAGATAGAGAGATAGACAGACACATAGATAGATATTTAGATAGATAATTAGATTGATAGATAAATTAATAGAATGATTGATATTAAGATTTATAGACATAATAATAGAAAGTTTAATAGACATATTAATGAATAGATTGAAACATAGATAGAAAGTGAGATAGATAAAAATATTGATAGAAATATATAGATAGATCGATAGATAGATAGAAAACTAGATATACAAAAAGTTTTATAGATAGATAAATAGATAGATTCATAGATTATTAGACTTCTAGATAGATAAATAATAGTTTGATAAATTATTAGATAGTTAGATAGATTAATAAATAGATAGAAAGATACATAATCAGATAGATAGATATAAAATTGGATATATAGTTTGAAAGATATAGAAATAGATAGTTAGATTGATATATATATATATATATATATAGACATAAATATAGACAGATAGATAGATTCAATGAGAGATAGATTGATAGAAAGAAAGATAGATAGATAGATAGACAAAATGATAATTTAAAAGATAGACAGAATGATAGATAGATAGATACGTGGAATGATAGTCAGAGAGATATAAATAAAGATAAATGAATAGATATACAAATAGACAGACAGATAGACATACATATAGATAGACAAGTAATTAGATAAAAACATATACAGATATAAATGTAGATAAATAGATAGATAGACAGACAGATAGATAGATAGATATACTAATATATAGATAGATAAACAGATAGATAGATTGAGAGATAGATAGACAGACAGACAGAAAGACATACAGATTGATATAAAAAAGAGAGATAAATAAATAGATTGATAGAGAGATATATTGACATTTAGATAGACAGATAGATAGAAAAGTTGATATATAAATAGATAAATAGATAGATAGAAAATAAAAGTCAAATAGACATAGAGATATAATTACAGACAGATAGATAGGTAGAGAGATAGATAGATAAATAGACAGATCAATATATAGATTGATAGATAAAGTGATAGACAGATAATAGATAGTCATATTGAGAGACACATTGAAAGATAGATATACATATAGATAAACTAATAAATAAACAAATAGATAGAAAGATAGATAGACAGTAAGATAAACAGATAGTAAATAGATAGATAGATCGTTAAATAGATAAACCGATAATTAGACATATGAATAGATAGATAGATAGATAAATAGATAGATAGATACATTTATAGATAGATAGATTAACAAATAGAAAGACAAATTATTAGACTAATAAATAGATAGATAGATAAAAAATATATAGACAAATAGATAGATAGAAAGATACATAGACAAATAGGTATATAGATATATAGATAGAAAGATAGATATACGGATATATATACACATAGTTAGGTAGATAGATAATAAAATAAATAGATAAATAGATTTTTAGAAAAATATTAAGTTAGTATGATAGAAAGATATTACATGGATAGATAGCAAGATAGAAAAAAAGATAAATAGACAGATAGATTGAAAAATAGATGGACAGATATATGAACAAATTGAAAATCAAATGGATAGTTAGATAATTAGAAAGACAGATATAAAGATATATAGATAGATATTTAGATTAGTAGATAAATAAATAGATAGACATATTAATAGATAGACAAATAGATAAAAAGATAGATAGATATATTGATAGATAGATATATTGATAGATAGATATATAGATAGATAGATAGATACACATATAGATAGATAAATATATTGACAAATATATAGAAATAACTATAGATAGATAGAAAGATAGACACATAGATAGATAGACAGACATATAAATAGATAAATAGAAAAACAGATATATAGTCAAATAGATAGATAGATATATATATATAGAGTTAGATATATAGATAGGAGAGATAGTTAGACAGATAGATAGATAGAATGACAGATATATTGATTGTTTGATAGATAAATAAATAAATAGATAGCTAGATAATAGATAGATAGATAGATATATTGATAATAGATAGATAAATAGATCGATAAATAGAAAGATAGATAGACTGATAGTTAAAAAATATATATAGACAATAGATAGTTAGATATATTATCAGATTTATAGATAGATAGATAGTTTAAATAAATAGATAGATAGATAGATAGGCAAATAGATAGTCGTATATATAGACTATATATAGACATATAGATAGATAGACAGTAGAAAGATAATAGATAAATAGAAAGCTAGATATATAGATATTTGGATAGATAGAGAGATAGATAAATGGATAAATAGACGAATATATAGAGATATAAAATTGACAGATAGATAGATAGTTAAATATATAGACAAATAGATAGATACATAGTTAGAATGGTAGATCGATTGATAGACATTTTGATAATTAGATAGAAAGATTGATATATAGATTGATAGATAGATTATTAGTAAAATTGAAAGATAGATTGATAGACATATAGATAGATTAATTGATGGAAAGATAGATAGACATAAAGATATATAGATAGTTAAACAGATATAGACAAATAGTTAGATAAAAAAATTGCCAAATATATAGATAGTTAGATAGACAGCTAGATAGACCAATAGATAGAAAGATAGATAGACAAATAGATAGAATGAAAGATAAAAAAATAATTAGACAGTTAGATGGACAGATACATAGATAGATAGATATATTGATAGATATGTAGATATATAGATATATGCAAAGATAGGTAGACAAATAGATTGACAAATAGACAGATAGATTGATTTATTGATTGAAAGATAGATAGACAAATAGATAGACACGTAGATGATAGATAAATATAGAGATAAAAAGATAGCTAGATAGATAAATAGATATATAGATAGATAGATAAATAAAAAGAAACATAGATAGATAGATAGATGGATAAAAGGTTGATAGATAAATAGATAGACTAAAATATAGAAAGTGATATAGATAGACAAATAGATAGACAGAGATTTAGAAAATAGATAGACATATAGACAGACAGATAGATCGATAGATAGATATATAGTCATATTAAATAACATATTGATAGATAGATAGATAAACATATAGATTGATAGATAGATTGATAGAAAGATAAAGATAAATATATATAGATAGATAGATAGATAGATATATATATATATATAAATAAACAAATATATAGTTACATAGATAACCAAATAGATAGATAAATACATAATTATATAGATAGACAAATAGATAGATAGATAGAGATATATATAATCAAATAGATCGACATATATATAGAAAGATGGATTGACAGATAGATAGAAATATACAAGTCAAATAGATCGACATATATATAGAAAGATGGATTGACAGATAGATAGAAATATACAAGTCAAATAGATCGACATATATATAGAAAGATGGATTGACAGATAGATAGAAATATACAAGTCAAATAAATAGATAGATAAAAATATATATAGAGTAACATAGATAAACAAATAGTTAGACAGATAGATTGACAGTTAGACAATCAGACAGATAGATAGATATATAGATAGGTAGATAAATAGATAGATAGACAGAAAGAAAGATATATACATATACAGAGAGATAGAAAAATAAATGGACAAATAGATAAACATGTATATAGATAAATATATAAAAAAATAGATAGAAAAATATATAGATAGATAGTTTGATATATAGATAGATAGATAGATATATGGACATATAGATAGATAGATAAATAGATAGATGGATAGAAAGAAAGTTAGATAGACAAAGAAATATACAAAAAGATAAGCTGATAGATAGATTCGTAGATAGACCAATAGATATATAGATATATAGATATGACAAATAGATAGATAGATAGATAAATAGATAAATATATAGAAAGATAGATAGATACTTAGTTAGATAAGTAGATAGATAGATAGACAGACAGATAGAGAAATAGATATATATATAAACACAAACATAAAGATTGATGGAAAGATAGACAAATAGTTAGATATATACATAGACAAAAAGATAAAAAGTTAGAAAAATAGTAAGACTGAAAGATAGCCAGAAAGATAGAAGTTAGAAAAATAGATAAACATAATGATAGAAAAATAGATTGACAGATAGTTATATAGATACATAGATAGATAGATAGATATGCTGACAAATAGATTGATTGATTGATATATAGACAGATAGATTGACATATAGATAGACACATAGATTTACAGATAGTTAGAAATATTAATATATAGATATATAGATAGATCAAAAGTTAAAAAGATAGATAGATAGATAGGCATATAGATAGAGAGATAGATAGAAAGATAAATAGATAGACAAATAGATATATAGATAGTTAGATATATAGATAGATATACAAATAGATAGACAAATAGATAGACAAATAGATAGATTGACAAATAGATATATATAGATAGATAGATAGATATATAGATAGTTAAATAGATACACAAAGAGATAGACAGATAGATAAATAGATTGATAGATACATACATATACTAAGAGATAGACAAATAGATAAATAGATATATAGATAGATATATAGGCAAATAGATAGACAAATAAATAGATAGTTAGTTAGATATATAGATATATAGATATATATATATATATATATATATATACACACATATAGATAGATAGATAAATAAAAAGATGGATGGATGGATGAATCGAAATATAGATAGACAAAAAAATACACAAAAAGATAGACTGATAGATAGATAAGTAGATAGACAAATATATAGATAGATATATAGATATGACAAATAAATAGATATATAGATAGACAGATAAATAGACAGATAAATATATAGAAAGATAGATCAATAAATAAATCGATAGAAAGATAGATAAATACTTAGTAAGATAGGTAGATAGATAGATAGAGAGATAGACAGATAGATAGAGAGATAGACAGATAGATAGATATATATATATATATATATACACACAAACATATAGATTGATGGAAAGATAGACAAATAGTTAGATATATAGATAGACAGAAAGATAGCCAGAAAGATTGAAAGTTAGAAAAATAAAGATACATAAAGACAGACAAAAATATTGACAGATAGTTATATAGATACATGGATAGATAGATTGATAGATTGATTGACAAATAGATAGATAGATAGCTAGACTGATAGATTGAGATATAGATAGACACATAGATTGATAGATAGTTAGACATATAAATATATAGATAGATAGATAGTTCAAAAGTTAGATAGATAGACAGATAGATAGACATATAGATAGAAAGATAGATAGATAGATAGATAGATAAATAGATAGTTAGATAGATAGCTAGATATACAAATAGATAGACAGATAGATAGATTATTAGATATATATAGATTGATATACACATTATTATACCCATTTATAGATAGTTACATAGAATGATTGATTGATATGCAAATTATTAGATATATTAATATACTAATTGATAGATATATTGATAGATAGTTGATAAATAGATAGAAATATAGATAAATATATAGATAGACACATAGATAGATAGATGTAAATAAAAATAGACATATAAGTAGACAGATAGTTTGATAGATAAATAATCAGATTATTATATAGATAAATAAAAAAATTATTATATAGATAGATAGACATATAGTAGATAAATAAATAAAATGTAGATATTGAGAGAGATATACAGATAGATATACATATAGATACTTACATTGATATACATATAGATTAAAAGATACAAAGATAGATTGATTGATATATAGATAGACATAAAGATAGACAGACAGTTAGACAGATAGACAAGGTGATAGACAGATTGATAGACAGATCTATAAACATATTTATAAAAAGATTGATATATAAATTGAAAGATAGATTAATAAATAAATTGATAGACTGATTAATAGATAGATTGAAAAATAGATTGATTGATTAATAGATAGAAAAATATAAATATCGATTGACTGATAGATAGATAAATATAGATAGAAAAACATATATATATATATATATATATATATATATATATATATATATATATATAAACACAGATATATATAGATAGATCGATATATAGACAAATACAATGACAAATAGATAAATAGATTATTTGATAGATATATAGACAGATAGATAGATAGATAGATCAATCGATAGATAGATAGATAGTTAGATAGACAGAAATATAGATAGAAAGCTAGATAGATAGATATATATATATATAGATAGATAGACAAATAAATAGACATATAGATATATATATATATATATATATATATATATATATATATCAATAGATAGACAAATAGATTGACTTTGTGATATACATATAGATAGAAAGTTAAGTAGATAGATAGAAAGATACATAGATTAATAAGATAGATAGAAAGATACACATACAGATAGAGAGATAGATAGACAAATAGATAGATTGGTATATATAGATAGATAGTTAGACATATAGATAGACAAATAAATAAATAAATAGACAGATTGATTGATTGACAAATAAATAGGGAAATAAAAATAAAAGAGATAGATATATTGATAGAAAGATAGAGATATAGATAAAATGATAGATAGATAGACATATAGATAGACAATTAGATTGATTTATTGATAGAAAAATAGATAGACATATAGATAGATAGATAGGCAAATTATTAGATAGATCAGTACTAAAAATTACAATACTACTGACAAAATATTGACCAAAAAATTTGGTTGGTAATTGCTTTCCAAAACATGATCAGTTAGCAACAAAAAAATGGTATCGAAACAAAAAAATTTTTGACATAATTTCTGACCAAAGACCTATCATATGTCCGGCTAAATCTTTTTGGATACAGAATCAATTCTTAGATTGGTTATCGAATATATTACCGACCTTTTAACGACCTATCATTATAATTGGTCGGTATAGTATTTTTTCAAATTATTTATAGCTTCGTACTTACAGACCATTTATCGACCAAATATATAGGTCGATAATTATTGACCAATTCATGAGCAAGTTAGAGATCCAAAGAGGTGCATCGGAGAAAAATACTTCTGACCAAATTTCTGACCAACTACCGACCATGTATTACGGACCAAATATATTTGGTTTAGAATATGGTATGTAAATCATGAGGAAATTAGCGAAAAACATTTCCAAAAGATTACCAACCATTTAACGACCAAAAATATATAACCATTAAAAATGGTCGGTACAGTGGTTATTCAATATATTTATAAGGTCGTAATTACTGACTGAATATATAGGTCGGTAATTACTGACCATTTCATTACTGAACACTGACCATACCGACCGACCAAATGTTTTTAGTCGGAAATTGGTCACTAAATTAGGATGGAAATAATGAATCGAAATTATTGACAAATTACCGACCATTTAACTACCAAAAATATGTTATCATTAAAATTGGTCGGTAAAGTGGACGTCCAAATACTTATAGATTTTTTCTCACCTACCATTAACCGACCATAATTTTGGTTGGTAATTCATTGTTTTTATTGTTTGATTTGAAAATCATTTGCCGAGTCATTAAAACCTAAAATCATCAAAACTCCGTCATTTTTTTGAATCAGAGCCGATGTAAGCACGAAATAAAAAAAATTGATATTTCTTCTAAATTCATGTAAGTTTTTCTTTATTCTTCTCCTTCAAATTGATTATACACATTTCTATTTCTCTGAATTATATATAGACAATTGAAATTTCGTTTTTTAGGTATATTCGGGTATTAGGTTTTAATTTCTCTTCCTAATTCCTTAATTTTTGCTTCAATTTCATTTAATCTAACATGATTTTGACGCGTCACAATTAATTAAACTATAATTTTTCATTTTTTAAAATTTGTTCATCTACTATTTAGATTTTTAGCATTTTAGTGATTTTGATTTCATTTATATGTTTTTTGCATCCGAATAATCTTAATGTTAATGGTTTATATTTATATTATCATATGACATTATGTATAAATCTATACTTTATTATATATAATGATTTATGTTAGATCAAAGTTTTATTTAATGTTAATCTTAAATGTCTATAACAATATATATAAACTTTTATACATTTATATAATCGTATGATATTATGTATAAATGTCTATACTTTAATATATATAAATGTATTACATTATAAATACACATTGATATGTTTATATAAACATATAATGTTATATATAAATATTTATACATATGTATTAATGTTTATAAATATCTATACAAAATTTACATTAAACTATCAATTTATATATTTGTTTATATAAAAATTATGTAATATTAAATGATTATACAATTTTGTAAATATTTATATTACATATTATTTTTTATATAAATATAGAATATTTATAATGTTTATATAAATGTGATATATATACTATATATTATGTATAAAAGTGTTACATATAAATATAATAATATTTAAGTAACATTAATAATAATAATTTATTCACAAATATTATAGAGATACACGTATTTAATTATATAATCATATGCCATTTTATGTAAAAGTATTTATAACTATATTTATAATATAGTAAACTATTTTTATAACTATATTTATAATAATGTACACTATTTTTATAACTATATTTATAACTTTACATAACGAATTTGTAACTATATAATAATGTATAACTATAATTATAATTCTATATAACTATATTTTTTAAAAAATATACTATATGTATACTTATATATAACTATATATAATTATATTTTACTAAATGTATACCTATAGAATTGGTAATTATTATTATATCTTTAACTACATACATATTTATAACTCTATGTGTATAACTATATATAAATATATGTATAAATATGCAACACTCTATATAATTAAATATAATTATATTTGTAACTATATATATAATATGTATTCATATAATTAAATTAAAATATTTGTTTATAATGTTTTATATATTTATGTATAGCTACTTATCACTACTTGTATAAATATATCTATATATAACTATTTGTTTAATTATATATAACTAATTATAACTATATATATTATATGAATAATAATATATAACTATAAATAATTGTATCTTACTATATGTATAACTATAAAAGCTTTATACATAACAATATTTAAATATATACTTTACAACTTAGATTTAATATATATTTGTATATATTAGTATATAAAAAAGTATTTTACTATATTTATACCTATACATAATTATATGATATATAAAATTAAATGAACAAATATATAAATCTACATGTATAAATATATGTTTAACTATATGTGTCACTACATGTATAACCACATGTAACTATATTTATAATTACATGTATAACATACACCATTATGCTAAACTATATGTGTATAACTATATATAAATATTTGTATAACTAAATAAATGACTATATAATTATATATAACTATATTTGTAATTATATATACATATATGTATTAATATAATTAAAGTAAAATATTTTTTATAACATTGTTTATATTTATGTATAACAACTTATAACTAATTGTATGAATATATCTATATATAACTATATGTTTAATTATAAATAACTATTTATAACTATATATTTTATATGTAAAATAATATATAACTATAATAATTGTATCTTACTATGCGTATATCTTTAAAATTTTTACACATAATTATATTTAAATTTTAGATTTATAGCTTATATTTAATATATACTTGTATATGGTAGTATATAAAAAAGTATTTTACTATATCTATGCCTATACATTACTATATGTATAAATATATAAAATTAAATGAATAAATATATAAACCTACATGTATAAATATATGTTTAACTAAATGTGTAACTATATGTATAACCACTTGCAACTATATTTATAATTACATGTATAACAACATAAAACATTATTTTAAATTATGTGTATAGCTATATATATATATATTTGTATAACTAAATAAATGTTTATATAATTATATATAGCTATAATTTGAGACAATCGCATTTGTTAAATAAAATGGTTTTTTTAACTAGTTACCAAAGATGATCGTGAATGGATGTAAAAGGGTAGAATAGTGAATGGAATGTTTTGTAATGAATGGGGGAATAAAGTTGATAAATTTGTTGAGTTTGCTCTGAGACATCCTGAGTGTGTGAATGATTGTACAGATATATGGTGTCCTTGCACTTTAGTTAAATGTCAGAATAAAAAGTTTTTGAATGTTGAGACTGTGAAGATACATTTGTATAGAAATGGTTTTATGGTGGATTATTATGTTTGGATATACCATGGTGAGAAGAAAGTCCACTAGAGGTGTTCAAGTTCAACACGGGTGTCAGTAATCATTTTTGTTTTAATTGCTAATCATTTTTGTTTATTTCATTGCCTTATGTATTTTTTAAAGATATGACATGTGGATGAGGCAGAGGCAGCATGTTGCATGGTCATACGTGTTATGGTATAGGCAGCACGGCCTCGAGTATGCCTGAAACTAGTAGAGGGTCATGGGTAGATGAGACGTCACAATAGAGAAGGTTGTGAATTTACCACAACAGCAACATCGGGTGACTGATCGACATAATGGTCCTGAGATTTTGATGAATGATCAAGAGACTTGGGAGGGATAAGATGAAGATGTTGTAGAGTCTTCCCCAGAGCACCATATAGATAAGAGTCTCCCTATTGCTCAGTTTGATGCGACAATTGATAATCCGTAAGATATAAAACTTAACAAATGATTTATCAATTTATTATTTTATTTCAAACTTGCTAATAAATTTTTGGTTACAAGATGAAGTTAGAGCTGTCTGGTTCTATTTCTAGGGTTCTGAGGACAATTTTTAGGAAGTCATTTAAACCTGATGGACATTATTGGAAGTCACTCACAGATAGTGGCCAATTGATGATTTGGAGAGAATTTAAGGTAAATATTACCACTTAAAAATCTTTACATCTTTTATTTATTCTTTTGTTCATTGATTAAAAATTGTTTATTTATAAGAGCAGAAAGTTTACATGTGGACACAGACAAAGGAGGCGGTCAAAAGTGGGTTCTACAAACATGATGCCAGTTGGTATAAAGATAGTGTGTACGATATCAATGATAAAAGGCTGAAGAAGAAAGAAAAAGATTCGAGTGTCCCGGACCATGTTTTCAAGGAGTGGTGGAGCAAATGCAAAGATATGGATTATAGGAAGAGGTGTTATAAATAAACTGTCACTCATCGCTTAGAGCGAGTTAGGGTGGGTAGAGGTATGTCTAGACACACTTGTCGATCTCGCTCTATGCGTGAGCATGAATGAGCATTGGTATTATTTATAATTTATACTTTTTATGTTTATTACATTTGTGAAATGTGTTCAATTATGCCTAAATTTTATTTCTCATTAAAAATTTTTTTCAATAGAATTAACGTTTGTTTTGTGTGTAATTATAGAAATGCAAGGAGGGTAAGAAGCCCAGTGATCCTCGCTTATTCAGATACATGCACACGAAGGCTCATGATGATCAGACTTTCATTGATAAGAGATCTCGTGCAACTAATGTAAGTTTCATTAAAAAAATAACTTTTTTTTGTTTGAATATAAATTGAAATACTTTTCGTGCATTTTTATTAGGTGAGATATGAGGTAATGTAAGATTCTGCAACTCAAGCTTATTCTCAATCTGCTTAAGGTTCATGTGATGGTGCAATAAGTAGTTCTCATTCTTGAGTACCACCAGTTGATATGAAATAGATTTTATATGCAGTTGTTGATGGTAATGAGAAAATGCCAGTCTATTGCATCAGTTCGTTGACATCATCATTTTACTTACATAGACGACCAGACTATGAAGCTGAATTTTTAGGACCAGTTTCGAATTTGTTCTCAAAGATGGAGGAATTTTAGGACGGGATGCGAAATGAGATACAGTATCAGTTGGCTGGTACCGAGCGACGCATGATCAACCATGAGGATGATAGGGATGAGTTGCGTATGTATTTTGACTAGCTTACAAAGAAGTTTCAGGAAAAAGGACTACAGTTCAACCCCGATTATCTACCTTGGATTGTTCGGCATAATGCGTTAGCTGCAACATCTACTCCATCACCTATAGCAACACCTACAGCAACTACATCAGGACTAGCAATAGCAGACAACTCTAGCCCAGTACCCAACATCTCACCGTGTGGACCAGAAATATCACAGAATAATGATTATGAAACTAGGTTGGATGATTAAGTATATTACAAACATTTTTTTTCAATGCCTTAAACGTTGATTATGGATTTCATTTTTTTTATTTTCTCTTGATGTATTTAATATATATATGCAGTATATATAGTTGTTTACTGGAGTTAATTAGATTTTTTTTGTTGTGTTATTTGTATATGTTTCTGCAGTAACTGCATCAAACTAGATGTTTTTTAGGATTTTATTTTTTGTGTTTTATGTTCTAGTTTCTGCAGAAACTACTGCAAAACTAAAAAAAATAGATTCAGTCGGTGATTACCATCCGAATTGCGACCAAACCGATCAAAATTTTTTATTATCAATTGTCGGTAAAAGGTCACGAAATGGTCGGAAATATTTTTGGAGATCAATTACCGACCAATAATTTTAAAAGATTTTGGTCAGTTTTTGGATGCAATTTTTTCAATAATTACTGACCATTAGGACACCATTTACTGAGAAAGTCCTTTTGGTCGAAATGGTTGGAATTTAGTCGGTAATTATTTGTTGGTGAATGATCGATAAATGGTCATTAAACATCGACCATTCGGAGACCATATACCGACCTAATTATTTTGGTTGGAAAATTGTCAGAATATAGTTGGTAATTATTTGTCGGTAGAGGGTCACTAAATGGTCGATAATTTACTGAAGACTAATTTTTTGTGGATAAAAAAAATTATCGACAAACAAAATTGTGACAAAATATTTTGGTCGAAAAATGGTCAGTATTTGGGTTACCGAACAAAAAAATACTAAATTACCGATGACAATAATAGATTGGTAATTTGGTGAATTTTAGTAGTGGATACATAAATAGATAGACTAATAAATTGACATATAGATAGACATATAGTTAAGAAAATATATAGATAGATTGACAAATAGATAGACAGATGGATAGACAAATAGATATATAGATATATAGACATATAGTTAGATAGATATATATACGGAAAGATAGGCATATTGATAAATAAATCATTAGGTAGATAGTTATATTTTTAGATAGATAGATATATAGATATACAGATAGATAGTAAGAAAGAAAAAAAAATAGAAAGAAAGAAAGATAGATAGATAGAATAGATATGTAGATAGTATATCGAGAGATAGTTACATTGATTGATAGGTAGAAATAAATAATAAATAAATACACACCACACACACACCACACACACACACACATACATTAATAGATAAGTATATATAGAGTGATTGATTGATTAATAAATAGATAGACATATGGATAGACAAATATAGATAGATATATATATATATATATATATATATATATATATATAATTAGACATATAGTTAGATAGATATATAAATAGATAGATAGACATATTGATAGACATATCAAATGGCAGATATTTAAATATATAGATAAATCGATATATAGATATATAGTAAGAAAGATGGATAGATATGTAGATAGATAGATATATAGATAGATAGTTAGACTGATAGAAATATAGAAATATAGAAATATATATATATGTATGTATGTATATACACACACATCAAATATAGACATATAAAAAGATAGATAAATAGAAAAATGGAAATATGAATTGAGAAATAGATAGTTAAATAGATAGATAGATAGATAGATAGTCAGATAGATATACAGGTAAATAGATAGATACACAAATAGATAGAGAGATAGATAGACATATATATAGACATATAGATAGATAGATAGAAAGATGGATGGATAGATAGATAGACACATAGATAGATAGAAAGATTGATAGATAGATAGTGATATAGTAGATAGATAGATAGATAGACATATAGATAGACACATAGATAGATAAATAGATAGAGAGATAGATAGATAGATAGATAGACTAAAAGATAGACAAGTAGAAATATAGATAGATATATAGATAGATAGACAGATAAATAGTTAGAAATGCAAATATATATATATATATATATATATATATATTATTTATTTATTTATAGACAGAGATATCGTCAAATAGATAGACAGATAGATAGATAGATAGATAGATAGATACACAGATTGATAGATATATCAATTGAAAGATTTATCGATAGGTTGATAGATAGATTGAAAGATAGATTGATAGATGTAAAAAAAAGATTGATATATAGCATGATAGACAAATTAGTAGATAGATAGATAGATAGATAGATAGATATATTAATAGATAGAAAGATAGAGAGATAGATAGTCAGATTATTCAAAAGATATATTGAAAGATTATTAGATAGACATATAGATAGATAGAAAGATAGATAGATAGAAAAATAGATAGAGAGATAGATAGATAGACAGATAGATAGATAGACAGATAGATAGATAGACAGATAAATAGATAGAAAGATAGGAAGAATGAAACAAAGATTGTTAAACATATTGATATATAGATTGATAGACAGATTTTTAGAGAGATTAATACATAGATGATAGAGAGATTGAAATAAAGAAAGAAATATAGATAGATACATAGATAAATAAATAGATAGATAGTTTGATTGATTTGTTAGATTGACAAATAGATAGATAAATAGATAGATAGCCATATAGATTGTTAGATAGTTAGATAGATAAATAGATAAATAGACAGATATATAGAGAGCTAGATATACAAATTTATAG
>JAREIK010008400.1:0-42862 GCA_029783825.1 Sapria himalayana
TAGATAGATAGATAGATAGACAATAGATAGATAGTTTAAAAGCAAGATAGATAGATAGATTAAAAGCAAGATAAATTGATAGATAAATAGCAAATAGATAGACATATAGATAGACACATAGATAGACAAATAGAAAGACAAATAGATAGATAGAAAAATAGATAGATGGGTAGATTTATAGATTCAAAGATAGATAGAGAGATAGATAGATATACAATTAATTGATAGATAGATTGAAAGATATATAGATAGATAGATATATAAAAAGATAAATCAATAGACATATAGTTATATAAATAGATAGATAGATATATAAAAAACACACACACACACACATATATATATATATATATTACACTTAGATAGACAAATAGATAGAAAGACATATAGACAGGCAGATAAATATATAGATAGATAGATATATAGATAGAAAATAGATAGAAAATTTGATAGCTAAATAGACATATTGATAGATAGATAAATAGATAGATTGGGTGATTGACAAATTGATAAAAAGATACGCATATAGATAAATAGATTGACACATAGATAGATAAATAGATAGATAGATAGATAAATAGATAGATAGACAGACATACAGATAGATAGATAGATAAAAAGACAGACAGATAGATATATAGATAGATAGACAGACAAATAGATATATAGATAGCTAAATAGATAAACATATAGATTTATAGATAGATAGAAATATTGATTGATAGGTATATAGATCGATAGATAGATAGATAGATTGTTTTTATAGATAGATAGAAACATATAAAAATAAATAAATTGATAGATAGATAAAATGTTAAATATACAGACAGATAGATAGATAAAATGTTAAATATACAGACAGATAGATAGATAGGTAGATAGATAGACAGATTGATTGATTGATTGATTGACAGATAGATTGTAATATAGATAGATAGATTGATTGATAGACATATTGATAGATATATAGATAGATTTTCATATACATAGACATATATACACATCGATAAATAGACAGATATATAAATAGACAGCTACATAAATAAATACATAGACATATTGATAAATAGAGAGACAGTCACATAGATATACAAACTAATAAACTATCAGATAGACAGACACTTAGACAAATAGAAATCTAGATATATTGACAAACAAATATATAGACATATAGATAGATAAATAGATAGATATATAGATAGATAGACAAATAAAATAATAGATAGATATATTGAGAGATAGAAAGATAGATAAATAGTCATATAGACAATTAGACAAACATATAGACATAGAAATAGATTGACAGATAAATATAAAGATAGATATTAAAAAAAGCTATAAAGATAGATAGAAAGATAGATATAAAAATAGATAGATAGACAGATTGATAATCTAATAGACAATTCAATTGATAAATAGCTAGACAATCTGATAGACAGATAGATAAATTAAAAACTAGACAGACAGATAGACAACCATATAGAAAGAAAGATATATAGACAAATAGACAAATAAATAGATATATAGAAAAATAGATAATTAGATAGAAATATAGATAGAAAGATAGTTAAACATATAGAAAGACAAATATATTGTTAGATAGATTGACAGATAGATAGACAAATAGATAGATAGATGCATAAATAAATAGATCCATAGGTAGATAGACAGAAAGATAGTCAAATAGAGATATAGATATATCAATAGATAGATAGACAAATAAATATATAGATAAACAGACAAATAGATGGTCATATAGATAAATATATGGATAGATAGATATATAAATAGTAGTCACACAGAATGACAGATAGATAAATAGATAGACAGACTTACAAAAAGACAAAAAGATAGATATATAGATAGACTGAATGATAGACAAATAGAAAGATAGAAAAATAGACAGATATATAGACAAATAGATAGATAAATAGAATATTAGATAGATTGATTGTCAAAATGATATAAATAGAGATAGAAAGATAGATTGACAGATAGATAGATAAATAGAAAGATTGATATAGATACAAATAGATAGACAGACAGATAGATAAATAGATAGGTAAATACATAGTTATATAGATAGATAAATAGATAAATAGATAGATATTTAGATAGATAGATAGATAGACATATAAAAAAATAGATAGATAGATAGACAGAAAGATCTATAGATAGACATATAGCTAGATAGACAGACAGATAGAAACATAGATCGATAGATAGACAGATAGACACATAGATAGATAGATATACATTAAAAAAGTTTGCCAGATAGATAGATAAATATATCATTAGATAGATAGATAGACTGACAAATAAATAGATAGATACATATATAGATCAATAGATAGATAGATAAACATATAGATAGACATATTGATAGATAGATTAATAGATAGATTGATAGAATAATTGATAGAAAGATTGATAGATAGTTTTATAGAAAGTTTGATAGATAGATTTATTGATAGATTAATCGATAGATTGATATAAAGATTGATATAAAGATTGATAAAAAGATTTAAAGGATATATTGATAGATAGATTTATATATAGATAGATTTATAGAATGATAGATACATAGACAACTAGATATAAAGAAAGAAAGATAAATAAATATAGAAATTATTAGACAAATAAATAGATATATATTTTGATTGATTAAAAGATGATATACAAATTCATAATTTGATTTACAAATAGATATATAAAAATATAGTCCAACATATAAATAGATAAATAGATAGATAGATAGATAGACAGATAGACAACCAGACAGATAGACAGACAGACAGGCAGATAGATAGATAGACAAATAGTTTGATATATAGATATATAGATAGATAGACATACAGACAAATAGATATAAAAATAGATAGAAAATATACAGATAAATAGATAGATAGATAAACAAATAGATAGACATATAGATAAATAAATTGACAGACATATAGATAGATAGATACATATTAAGATTGATTTTTTGATTTATAGATAAATTGATAGACTGAGTAATAGACAGATTGATAGGCATATTAATAGACATATTTGATAGATAGATTGATAGATAGTTTGAAAGATAAATAGATAGACATATTGATATAGAAATATATAGATAAAAAGATAGATAGATAAATAGATTGATAAATTATTAGATAAATAGATAAATAAATAGATAGGCAGATAGATATAAAGATATATAGAAAGATAGACAAATCAATAAATAGATACACAGAAAAATAAACATGTACATAGACATATAGACAGACATGTACACAGACATATAGGCAGATAAACAGATTGATAGATAGAATGATAAAAAGATAGATAGACAGAGAGATAAATAGATAAATAGATAGACATATAGACAGATAGATAAACAGACAAATAACAGACATATAGACATATAGATAAACAAATTTATAGACATATTGATAGACAAATGAAATATAGATAGATTGACAGATAGATAGACCATTTGATGGAAAGATGATAGTCAGATAGATAAATATTAGTTAGATAAATAGATAGTCATACAGATAAATAGATTATTTTTAGATAAATAAATAGAGATATAGTTATACAAATAGATAGAATGAAAGATAGATAGATAGTTAGATATATAAACAGATAGATAGTCATATAGATAGACAACTAGATAGATAGATAGATAGATAGACAAATAGATAGATAGATACACAGATAGATAGACATATAGATAAATAGATAAATAGGCAAATAGATAGAAATAAGATAGATATATATACATATAGATAGACAAAAATATAGACATTATGATAGAGAAATAGATCCTCTGGTAGATAGACAGAAAGATAGTCAAATAGAGATATAGATATATAAATAGATGGATATATAGATAGATAGACAAATAAATAGATAGATAGATAAACAAATAGATAGTAATATAGATAAACAGATAGATATGTAGATATATAAATATAAGTCAGACAGAATAACATATAGATAGATAAATAGATAGACAGACAGACAGATAGAAAGACAAATAGACAGATATATAGATAGATAGATAAACTAGAAGATATATAAATAGATAGATACAGAAAAAGACAAATATATAGACAAATAGATAGAGAGATAGATTGTTAGATAGGTTGCCGGTCAAAATGATAAACACATAGATAGAAAGATAGAATGACAAATAGATTGATAGAGAGATAGATAGATAGAAAGATATATATTAACACAAATAGATAGACCAATAGATATATAGATAGATAAATACATAGATATATAGATAGATAAATAGATAAATAGATAGATAGATAGACAGATAGATAGATATAAAAAAATAGAAAGATAGATAGAAAGAAAGAAATAAAGATAGACATATAGCCAGACAAACAGACAGACAGACAAACACATAGATAGATAGACAGACACATAGATAGATAGACAGACACATAGATAGGTAGATAGACAAATAGATAGACATTAAAAAAGATTGCCAGAGAGATAAATAAAAGATCATTAGATAGATAGATAGATAGACCGATAGACAGATAAATAGATAGATAGATAGACAGATAGATAGATAGACATATTGATAGACAGATTAATAAATATATTGATAGATTGATTGATAGAAATATTGATAGAAAGAATGTAGATAGTTTTATAGAAAGATTGATAGACAGTTTTATAGAAAGATTGATAGATAGATTAATTGATAGATTGATATAAAGTTTGATAGATAGATTGATAGACAGATAGATTGATAGATTGATATAAAGATTGATAGAAAGATTTAAAGGATATATTGATAGATAGATTTATATATAGATATATTTACAGAATTAAAGTTAGATAGATAGACAAATATATATAAAGATAGATATATATATAGAGAAATTATTAGATAAATAAATAAAAGAAAGAATAATTGATTAAAATATCAATAGACAAATTGATAATTTTATTGACAGATTAATTAATAAACAAATAGTCCAACATATAGATAGATAAATAGACAGATAGATAGACAGGCAACTAGACAGATAGAAAGGTAGACAGATAGATTAATAGATAGATAGATAGAAAATTAGTTTGACATATAGATATATACATAGATAGACATACAGAAAAATATATATGCAAATATCTAGACAAATACACAAATAAATAAATAAATAGATAAACAATTATATAAAGATATTAACAAATAGATAGACAAACAGATTGATAGATATATAGCTACATATAAAATTGATAATTTGATTAATAGATAAATTGATAGACTGATTAATAGACACTTTGATAGGCATATTGATAGACATATTAATAGATAGATTGATAAAAAGATTGATAGATGGTTTGAAAGATAAATAGATAGATATATTGATATAGAAATATACAGATAAAAATTTAGATAAATAGATATACTGATAAATCATTAGATAAATGGATAAATCAATAGATAGACATATAAAAATTAAGATAGATAGAAAGATAGAAAAATAGATAGACAGACATATAAAAGATATACAAAAAGATATCAGATATTTAGACAGACAAATAGATAGATAGATAGATAGATAAACAAATAGAAAGAAAGAATGATAGATATGTAGATAGATAGAGAGAGATATATATAAAAATAGATAAAACATAGATAGACAGATAGATCTTAAGATAGATAAAAAGTTAAATAGATTGATATATAGAAAAAGATATATACAAAAAGGTAGACAGACATATTTCTATATATCTGTCTATCTATCTTGAGAATAATAGAGAGAGAGATAAATTGATATATAGAATGATAAAAAGATAGAGAGAGAGATATATATATATATATAAATTAATATATAGACAAACAAATAGACAAATAGATATACAGATAGATAGACAGACAGATAACAGACATATATACATAGAGATAGACAGATTGATAGACATTTTGATAAACAAATGAAACACAATTATATGGACAGATAGATAGTTTGAAAGAAAGATAGATAGACAGATAGATAAATAAATATATAGATAGACAGACAGGCAGATATATAGACTTATTTTTAGATATATATATATATATAGTTATACTAATAGAGAGATAAAAAGGTAAATAGATAGATAGAAATTAGATAAATAAACAGATAAATAGACATATAGATAGACAAATAGATAGACAAATAGATAGATAGATAGATAGACAGGTTGATAGATAGATCGATATACAGATAGATAGACATATAGATAAATAAATAAATAGGCAGATAGATAGAAATATAGATATATATACATATAGATAGACATATAGATAGACTAATAGATATATAGATAGATACATAGAAAGATATACATATATATAGAAAGATAGATAGACAAATAGATAAGATAAATAGATAGGCAAATAGATAGATTGATAGATAGAAAGTAGACAAATAGATTTACAAAACAAAAAAATAAAGAAAAAAAGATAAATACACACACACACACACACACACATGTATAGATTCACATATATATAAATAGATAGATAGAAACATAGACAGATAAAATGATAGATAGACAAACATATAGAATGGAAAGTGGATAGATAGATTGATAGATTGATAGATAGACAAATATATTTACAAATAGACAGACAGACAGATAGACAGAAATATTGATTGACAAATAGATAGACATATAAATAGATAGATAGATAAAAACATAAATTGTTTGACAGAAATATAGACAGACAGATTTATTTATTTATTTATTGAGAGAGAGACAATAGATAGAAAGATTTACAGATAGATATGCATACAAATAGATAGACAAATAGACTAAAAGATTGATATATACTGAGATAGATAGACCGATAGATAGATAGGTATATAGAAATATATATATATATATATATATATATATATATATATATATATATATATATATAGATAAATAGATATATATTTAGATAGAGATATTGATAGATATATAGATACAAATATAGATAGATAGATAGACCTAAAGATAGTCTGAGATAAACATATATATATACAAATAGATAGATATATAGATAAATAGATAGATAAATATATTGATTAATAGATAGATCAATAGACAATTAGATAGAAAGATAGAGAGATGGACTGATATAAAGACAGATTGATAAATAAATTGATCGAATGATTGATAGAAAATTTATAGATAGATTGATATACATATTGATAGATAGATTATTAGATTGATAAATAGTCAGATAAAATGATAGATAGATAGATAAATAAATTATTAGACAAATAGATAGATAGTAAAATAGATATGTAGATATATAGATAAATTATTAGACAAATAGATAGATAGTAAAATAGATATGTAGATATATAGATATATTCATAGACGAAAAGATACATAGAGAGAAATAGAAATATAGATAGATATATATATATATATATATATATATATATATATATATATTAAAAGAAAGAAAGAAAGTTAGAAAGATTGAAAGAAAGAGATATAAAATAGATAGACAATAGATAAATAAGGAGAAACATAGGTTGATAGATAGATAGATAGACAGACATATAGATAGATAGATAGATAGATAGATAGATAGATAGATAGATAGATAGATAGATAGATAGAAAGATAGACATATAGATAGAAATATAAATTGAATGATAGATAGAAAGAAAGATAGACAAATAATAAAAAGAAAGAAAGATAAATAAATAGATATAAAATATTAAAAATAGATAGATTGATAGACAAATAGAAAGATAGAGAGATAAATTTATAGATAGATCGATCGAAATATTAATAGAAATATTAATAGATAGATAGATAGAAAAATAGATAAACAAAAAGAATGATAGATAGATAGATAATTAGATAGGTACATAGATAATTAGATCGATAGATAAACAAATATATAGATAGACATATATATAGACAAATAGATATATATATATATATATATATATATATATATATTGATATATAGATAGATAGAGAGATAGATATACAGATATAAATAAATACATAAATAAATAAATAAATAAATAAATAAATAATATATATATATATATATATATATATATATATATATATATATATATAATAGATAGATAGACAATTAGATAGATAAAAATATAAATAGAGAGATAGACAATCACATAGATAGATAGATAGATAAAAAAATAGATAGATAGATAGACAGATAGAAAGATAGAAAGATCGATATATCGATAGACAGGCAGATAAACATTTAGACAGAGAGATAGATAAATAGGAAAATTGATAAATATATATATATATATAGACAAATAGATAAATAAATACATAAATAGACTGATAGCAAGATAGATATTGAGACATATAGACATAATAAATAGATAGATAGATAGACAGACAAATAGTTAGGCAAATAGATAGATAGACAAATAGATAGATAAATATATAGACAAACAGATAAATAGATAGAAAGATAAATAGATAGATAGATAGACATATAGATTAATACACATATAAACAGATAGATAAATAGAAAAATAGACAGTTAGAAAGAGAGATAGATATGTAGATAGATATATAGATAATTATAAGATAGATAGACACATAATCAGATAGATAATCAGGCAGATAGCCAGGCAGATAGACAAACAGATAGATAAACACATAATCACAGATATAGATAAATATATAGATAAACAGACCAATAGATAAATATAATGCCAGATAGATAGACATACAAATAAAGTGACAGATAGACGAAAAGATTACTTCATATATATACAGATAGACAGACATATATATAAACATGGAGACACAAATAGACACATAGATAGATAGATAGACAAAAAGAAAGAAAGATAGAAAAATTGTTAGATAGATAGATAGATCAATAAATAGATAAATAGATAGATAGATAGATAGACATATTTATATGCAAATAGATTAATAGATTGATAGATAGACAAAAAGATAGATAGAAAGATAGATAGATAAATATATTGATTGATATATTTATCGACAGATCGATAGATAAATAGATTGTTAGATAGATAGACATACAGATTGATAGATAGATTTATAGAAAGAAAGATAGATAGATATAAAATTAGATAGACCGTTAGATTGATAGATAGATAGATAGATTTATAGACAAATATATTAATAAAGAAATAGACAGACAGATAGATAGAGAGATATATACATAGATTGATAGATAAATAGATATATAGATAGAAAGATATATAGACAAAAAGATAGATAGATAGTTTGATATTCAGATAGGTAGATAGATAGATATTTATATAAATAGACAGATAGAAAAATGGATGGATAGATAGATAGATATATAGACAGATCGAAAGATAGATATACAGATTGATGTACGGATAGATAAATAGGGAGACAAAAATATACAAACAAATAGATAGATAGATTGATAGGTAAATATATAAATAGATAGATAAAGAACTAGATAGCAAATAGTTAGATAGACAGACAAATTCAAAGATAGATATATAGATGTATAGATAGATAGATAATTTGATAGATAGATTGACACATATATAGATATATTGATAGAAAGCTAGACAAATAGATAGTAAGATATATAGATAAATGGATAGATAAATAGATGGTCAAATAAATAGATAGATAATGGACAGAAATATAGTCAGATAGACAAATAGATATTTAGATAGATAGATAAAGATATACAAAGATAAATAGATATACTAATATATAGACAGATAGATTGATAGATCGATAAATTGATAGACAAATAAATAGATAGATAAACAAATAGATAGACAGACAGATAGACAGATTGATACACATACAGATAGAAAAATAGTTAGAGAGATACATATTAAAAATGTAGATAGACATATAGATAGATATAGGGTTAGATTGATTGATTGATAGATAAATAGATATATATATAAATAAATAAATTAACATATAGATAGACATTTAAATAGATAAATAAATCTAAAGTTAGATAGATTGATAGATAAATAGATATATAATTTGATAAACAGATCGATAGAATGGAAGTTTGATAGATATATAAACAGATAGATAAACAAATAGATAAATAGAAAGAGAGACAAGTAGATAGATATATTGATAGATATACTGACTGATAGATTGATAGATAGATAGATAGAAAAATAGTAAGATAGACAAATTGATAGTTACAAAGATAGATAGAAACATATATAGAGAGATTGATAGTTAGACAGAAAGACACACAAATAGATAGATAGATTGATTGAAAGATAAATAGATAGATAAACTACTAGATAGATAGATAGCTAGATAAATAGATACATAGATAGATAGATAGATAGATAAATAGATAGATAAATAGATAGATAGATAAATAGACAGATATAAAGACATATAGATAAACAAACAAATAGATAGATAGATAGGAAAATAGATAAACATATAGATAGATAAATAGATAAATAGATATATTGATGAATAAATAGATAGATATAAAGATAGATAGATAGATTGCTACATAGATAGATAGACACAGATAAATAGATATACAGACATATTTATAGATATATAGATAGATAAATAAATATACATAAAAATTGATATAATGATAGATAAATCGATAGATATATAGATAAACAGATGAATAAATATATAGATTGATTGATAAATAGCTAGACATATCGATAGACAAATACATGATTTGATAGATATACAAATAGATAGGTAGATAGAAAGATAGATAAAAATATAAATAGATAGATACATAGACATATAGATAGATAGATAGATAGACAAATAGTTAAATAGAGGGATAGACAGATAGTCAGAAAGATAGTTAGACAAATATATTCATATAAATAGATATATAGATAGATAAATATATATAATGATAGATAAATAACTAGATTGATATATTGACAAATAGATAGACAAATAGATTAAAAGATAGTAGAAAGATAATAGATTTATCGATAGATAGACAAATAGATTTATCGATAGATAGACAAATAGATAGAATGATATATAGATCGATAAATAGATAAATAGATAGAAAGATAGGTAGATAGACACATATATAGATAGATTGATAAAAGATAGAATGATAAATAGTTATATTGATTGATAAATTGAAAGACAAATAAATAGATAGATGGATATATAGATATATAGATAAAAAGATAAATAGATTGATAGACATATAGACAGATAGATAGATATCAAGAGTGACTGATAAATAGATTGACAAATAAATAAATAAATTGACACACAGATAGAGAGATTGATTGATTGATATATAGATTAATAAAAATATAGATATACAAATATATAGACATAAAAATAGTTAGATAAACACATAGATATATAGATAGGCAGATAGATAGACATATAGATAAACAAATAGATAGATAGACATATTATTATATAGATAGATAGACAGATGGAAAGACAAATAATGTAATTATAGACATACAAATATGTAGATAGATAGACAAATAGATAGATAGAAAGATAGACACATATAGACTGAAAGATAGACAAACATATAAACAGCTAGTTAGATAGAAAGATAGATTGATTCTAGATTAACAAATAGATAGACGGATAGATAGACTTACAAAGATACATAGATATATAGTAAAATAGAAATATAGATGAACATATATATAGATAGATATATATATATATATATATATATAATATAAACAGATAGAATCATATATAGAAAGTCATATAAAATGATAAATAGATAGAAAAATAGAAAGATAGATAGAAAGAAAGATTGATAGATAGAAATATAGCTTGAAAGATAAATGTATAGATAGACATATAGATAGAAGTAATAATAGACTTATAGATAGACAGATAAATAAATAGATAGATAGATGGATAGATAGATTGATCGATAGATGCATAGATAGATAGTTGATTGATGGATAGATTGACAAATAGATAGAATGATTGATAGATAGATGGATAGATAAATAGATAGATAGATAGAAAGATAGACAACTACATAGACAAATAGATAGACAGATAGTTAGATAGATATTACACAAAAAGTAAGTTAGATATATAAATAGATGTATAGAGAGATTGATAGAAAGACTAATAAAAAGATTAATTGATAGATTATTAGACAATTTAATTGATAGTTTGATAGATATATTTATAGACAGATTAATTGATCGATTTATAGACAAAGACATAGACACATTGATAGATAGATTGATAGACAGATATATAGACGAATTGAAAGACACATAGATAGATAAATAGATAGATAAATAGATAGACAAAAAGAGAGACAAATTGATTGATTGATTATTAGATCGATAGATAGATAGATAGATAGACAAATAGATAGACAGACAGATAGATAGATAGATAGAATGATTGATTGATTGATTGATGACATATAGAAAATTGGATAGATAAATAGATATACAGATAGATTCACAAAAAGATAAATAGATAAGATAGAAAGATATATAAATAGATACATAGATATACAAATAGATATATAAATAGAAAGATAGATAGATAGATAGATAGATAGACATACAGATAGATAGATAGATAGATAGACATACAGATAGATAGATAGATAGATAGATAGTCAAAGATATAAATAGATAGTTGTACAAACAAATAGATATATAGATAGACAAAGATATATATATACATACAACTAGATATATAGATAGATAGATTTATAGATAGAAATATAGATAAACAGATAGATAGATAGTTATATACATGTATATATAGATAAATAGATAGATATATAGTCATATAGATAGACAGATCTATAGATAGAGAGATAGACAGAATGATAGACATATAGATTGAAAGATAAATAGATTGATAGATAGATAAACAGATAAATAGAAAGATAGATAAATAGACATATATACATTTATATAGAAAGACAGATAGATAGACAGATAGACAGATAGATAAATAAACATATAGATAGATAGATAGATAGATACATAGATAGATAGATATATAGATAGATACATAGATAAACAAATAGATACATAGATAGAAAGATATATAGATAGATGATCAATTAGATAGACAGACACATAGAGCACATATATATAGATAGATAGATAGACATATAGACAGACAGATTGAAAAACAAATTGATAGATTGATTTATAGATAGATAAATAGATTGATAGAAGGACTGATAAAGAGATAAATTGATTGATATATATAGATAGATAGATAGATAGATGATAGATAGATAGATGATAGATAGATAGATTGATAGATTATTAGATACACAGATAAACAAACAGATATACAGATAGATAGACATACAAATAGATAGGCAAATAGAAAGTAAGATAAAAAGACAGATAGACAGGTAGATAAACAAAATTGAAAGACAAATAAAAAGACATATATATAGATGGATAGATAGAAAAATAGATATATGGATATATAGACAGATAGATAGACAGATAAATAATTAGATAGATTAATAGAAAGACATATTGATTGATGGTTTGATATAGGGATATATAGTTAGTTAGATAGATATATAGAAATATAAATAGACAGATAGATAGATATATAAAATTATACATTGATAGATAGATAGAAATACAGATTGATATGAAAATAAATAGACTGACTGATAGATAGATAGATAGATAGTAAAAATGTAGAATGGCAAATAAAAAGACATATAGATTGATGGATATATATATAGATAGATAGACATATATATAGTTATATAAATAGATAAATAGATAGATAAATTGATAAAATAGATAGATTGATAGATAAATAGTTAGAATAATAGACAAATTGATAGACATATTGATAATATGATTGATAGATAAATTGAAAGATAAATTGTTAGAAAAATTGATAAATAGATTTTTATATTATTGATATAATGATTGATAGATAGATAGATTGATTGACAGATATATATATATAGATAGATATATAGTTAGATAGATAGATAGAGTTAAAGAAAGATAATTAGGTAGAAAGATAGATAGATAGACAAATTTATAGATAGATAGATAGACATATTGATAATAAGATTGATAGATTAATTGTTAAACAAATTGATAAACAAATTTTATATTGTTTGAAAGTATGATTGATAGATAGATATACAGAATGATCTATAGATAGATAGAGTGAAAGATAGATATTTAGGTAGAAAGATAGATAAATAGATAAACATATATATATATATATATATATATATATATATATAGATAGTTAGATAGATTTACATATAGATAGTTAGATAGATAATAGATCGATAGACATAAAAATAAAAAAAACTAGATAGATAGATATATAGATAGACTGATAGATATAAAGATAGATAGAGAGATAGAATGATTTACTGATTGATTGATTGATAGATAAATATTTTGATAGATAGATAGACTAATAGATATATAGACAAATTAATAGATAGATAGATAAATAGAGATATTTATATATAGATAGATATATAGATAGACAAATAGATAGATAGACATATAGAAAGACAAATAAATAGACAAAATAATAGACAGAAATTAAGACAATTGAAATATAGATAGATATATGGATATATAAATAGATATAAAGACTAATAGAATGATGGATAGATTGATGGATAGAAAGTTGGATATATAGACAAATAGATAATCAGATAGATAGATGAATAGATACAAAGATAGATAGATGAAAAGTTAGTTGGAGAAATTGACAGATAGATAGACAGATAAATTAATAGATAATATGACAGATACATAGGCAGATAATTAGATAGAAAGATAAACATATAGATAGAGAGATAAATAGATTGTTAAAGAGATTGATAGATAGATTTTTAGACAATTTGATAGATAGATAAATAGACAGACAGATAGATAGATAGATAGATAGATAAATAGACAAATAGATAGATAGATAGGCATTTATATAGATATACAGATTGATAGACAAATAGATAGATAGATAGATAGACAGAAAGATAAACATATAGATAGATAGATAGATATATAGACAAATAGATATACAGATATATATATATAGATAGATAGATAGACAATTAGATAGATAGATAGACATATAAAATTATAGTTAGATAGGTAGTTAGATAGACAAAAAGATACATGAATAGATAGATAGATATTTAGATAGATTGATATACAAATAGATAGATAAATAGATAGACTACTAGATAAGAGATAAATAGACAGATATATAGATAGACAAATTGAAAAACAGATATACAAATAGATAGACAGATAGATAGATAAATAGATAGACAAATAGATAGGTACATAAATAGATAGATGGATAAATAGATGGACAGATAGATAGTTAGATTGATGAATAGACATATAGATAGAGTGACATATAGATAGATTGATGGATAAATTGATTGATAGACAGACAAATAGCCAGACTGATAAATAGGCAAATAGTAAGTTAGATAAAAAATTATTTAGATAGACTTATAGATAAACACTACAAAAAACCCCAAATAGCTAGGGAAATATGCATTGCTATTTGGGCGTATTCCATCACTAATTTATAATAATGATGGATTTATGATAGAAATTATCCCAAGCTAAAGTGCTCATCGCAAAATATTAGTAGAAATCTTGATCATAATTATATTTTTACCACTAAAATTCCTTAGCTAATTATATTTTTACCCTAGCAAATTTTTGTACCACTAAAATTCCTTAGCTAATTATATTTTTACCCTTGCTAATTTTGATCGTAATTATTAGTAGAAATTTATATATTTTGATTGCATATATACAGACAATTTCCTAAATAATTTAGTGATGTAATAATCCATAGCTATTTTCATTCCAAAACTATTTTTACAATTTTATTTTATTACAAAAAAAATTAATTACATCTTTTTTAGTTTTTATATTAAATTGAATAAAAACATATATAATAAACCATTATATATAATTAATAATAAGTAAAAGCAGTTAATAAATTATTCTGATACAATATGTTACATAGTTAAAACAAAAACATAACATAGATATATATGATTCTGCCATTTAGCAACTTCCTTTTTCCTATCGTTCCAACACTCAATGAATTGTATAGGTCATCTCTTCTTCTTCATTAATGTATCTATGACAATGCATTGAGTTTAATATGTCTGTGAAATTGATGTTACTTTCTCTTCCCTAGCTCCTTCGGTCACAATCTTCTTGTTGAGACAAAGCTTTCCTAATTACACTGCATCATGTCTACTGAAATGCTAGTTTCTATGTTTCTATAATTAGGGAAAGAATGACCTCATTGATTAAGTCGATGTAGTGTAGAGCTCCATTTTTGAATTGGGTGCCACGATAGGGGAAAGTGAGATATTTGCATATAACTTTAACCCAATTCTGATGTCACTTCACTTATACAAGCTTCGTATAGAGAATATTGCGGAACCATATCTATATAAAAATTAAACTAGTCAATCAAATCAAAATAAATAAGCTTCTTTTTTGATAAATATATAGTAAAATTATGCAATTAAACTTATACCTTATGTATAATAACGTAGTATATATGTACATATATATATGTGTGTGTGTGTGTACATACATACATCAGCATATATGTATAGTTATACATATAGAAAAATATATATAACATAATTCATATATATATGCATGTATATACAAAAGTATATTTTATTATGGATAAATATTACTATCATCTTCAACACCAAATTTTATCTCAACTTATGTATATATACATTTGTATATATATAAATATTGATATATAGATATATACTATTAAACATATTGTGAAGTATATATAGATACATATAATATATAACACTTGTTATGAAATATATTTGGGTTTTGAATATCATATACCAAATGAATATTATTAACTATTAATATCATATACCAATTCAACAAAATTTCAAAATTAGTTTAGATGATCATGAGAATTGTATCCAACAAAAGAGATCTAGTTAGTGATTATCACTTAAAGAATACATGAATATTGTCCCCCCCTCGCTACTACTTTTTCTATAGGCTAGACGTAGCAGAGCTTACAAATTCTCCAGCATGTTTTTCTACTATTATTTTCTCCATCGAACCATTTTTTCCTGATTTAGATGGACATAAAGTGAGTAGAAAGAAAAAAAAAAGAAGAAATATTTAATGGACCAAAGGACATGGTTGTACAAGTTACATTTAGTGAACTTGTCTACCTTTGTGTAGAAAAACTCTTATGAACTATGAGGCACGATAAATGTTATGCCTGGTCAATCTTCCTTTCAAAATAATACCCGATGCTCATCTATCCGCATCCTTTGATTTTTTCCAGGTCTTGTTAAGGGATGTTTCATTTCTCTCCACTGATGAAAAGATTTGCAAGCTCTGATTCCCTTTGTGTTTTCATTTAAGTATGCCCATCTACAATTGATGGAACCTTTTTAAAAAAACAAGAATATTTAATGATTAATTGAAATTAAAGAATAGTGCCATGGATTCTCATTGCGGGGGAGGCGAAGATGATGGATGTTGACATACCTGTAGATTATTTTTTATATATAGAATCTCATCTTCTTTACAACATCAGAACAGGATAATGCATCTTCACACATGCCAATAAATTTTATGAAAGCATATGAAAGAGGAATAGGAAGCTAGAAATCTAGAAGTTTTTTTCTTCTCTTGTTTCTCTCTTGGCTTTTATTCATCATCTCTAAGCTATGAAGCATGAATATTTATTCAGACACATTACAAAGTGACTTCTTCATAACATATTTAATCCTCAAAAACCTTTACCTGTCTCATCTTCTTCCCTCCCTTTTCTTTGATTTCTTGTTCTTTTGAGTTGAGTTATCCATGGCTACAAGGGGTCAAAAATAGCATTTTATTTAATCAATAAACATAACAAATTGATAAGCATGCATGAGAAAAAGTAATAAATTTCATATTCAAGAATATGTTAAACTTACATTAAAAAAAGTATCTAATTTCCCACTTTGTTTTTATAACTATCAATGATAACTCAAATTATACATAATAAAAAATATATTTGGAAGCATGATTTTTTATCTAATACATATCAGCATATGTACATGCATATATATATATATATATATATATATATATTTATTTATTTATTTATTTATTTATATATAAAAGCTTTCATACAATAGACAAGGCTCTAATCTCATGGAATTTAGTATTGTAAAATTTTCAAGGATGAGTGCCTCCTTTGAGGTTGTAAGTTTGATCTCCACGAGCTACTATTAAACCACTAGGACATTAAACTATGCCTCCTCAGAGGGATAGTTGGGTTTCAACTAGCCCAATTGGCCCATGGAGTTGCACCTGGTAAAAAAAACTTAAGATCTAATGTTCTTGGGTGTGCCCCCTTTGAGGTTGCAAGTTCGATTCCTATGAGCTACCATTAAACCACTAGGACATGAAACTATGCCTCTTAGAAGGTATAGTTGGTTTGCCTCTAGATCTAGCCCTATTGCCCTAAAGAGTTTCACCTAATTAATAAAAATTTAAGATTTAATGCTCTTAGGCGAAGATACTTGCCAATCATACAAATGTACATATATATATATATATATATATATATATATTGTTACATTAAATATTTTTAAATTATAAATGATACTCTCATTAGTATATAATGTGGAGAGCATAATACCCACATGTTCATGTTTTAAAAAAGAAACAAGTAGAAATACAAAGAAATAATGAAAATACCACCACTCTCATTCAATGGCCATATGTGCTTGGACAAAGCTTTATTCATTTGAAACATGTCGGTAGAATCAAAATAAAAAAAAAGTATGCAATGCTTCGTCACATATAATTTTTTGTTTATTTTGTGGATGTTGCAATTATTCTCCCGTATATATGCCCAAAGCTTCTTTACCACCTACATGAACGGTTAAACATAGAAGAAAAAACAATTTTTGTGGATTATGGGGGCATAGCAAAGCAATGCTAGAAAAATGAAAATCAAACCAAGATTGTGAATGCCAACTGAAATGGCATGCAAAAAAGGGTCTTGATGACAACACTTCATACCTCATTCTTGCTAATTCAGTCTTTTGTAAAGTTCTGAAGTTGTTCAGAAAGTCCACATAACTTGGTAAAGTCACTTCCCTTTTTTGAACTTCTTTGCCCATCTGAGCTATCCTACACAATAACAAACCAAAATTAAAATCCCCTGTCAATTTAAATCACATGATGTTCATTGCATAATAACAACCATGCCACCACCGTATTTAGCAAACTTCAATAGTGATGTCTATAATAATATTCTGAGACCATCAGTATTCCAGTGACCATTGATTATTTTCTGGTTTTATGATATTTGTTGAATCCATTTCCTAAATATGGAATGGGAGAAAAAATTTCTTGAAAGATGCTCTTTATTCTTCATAGACCATCATAAATAATTGCAGTCAAATTCATGATTTCATTTGATTTATTTTGAAATTTATCATTAATCTCAATAACAAGATTATGGTTTTTGGAATAACGAACATCAAATGCAATTTTACACCCACCAGCTTTCACATATTAATAGGATGAACTAAAATTCATGAAAGATGATGGAGTTTCAACTAGTTAATGTCTGCAGTACCTGCTTTTATTTGCATGTTGGGACCTAAGACTCCTCATCATTGTCTTCATCTTTCTGATGATCCTTGCTCATTTTTTTTCTTATGGAGAAATCATTTTTGTTTTTGCCTGCCTCTGGCTCCTCAATTGTTGGGCTAGTAATGGCTTCATTCTGCGATACTTGGTTTGTCTCAAGGGTTTCAAGAAAACTATCAATTTGGTCCGTAATTAAGATTTTTTGATTCGACAATTCCTTGACAAATTCAAAATCAAGTTTCTAGTGAATCATGGTAGCCGTAGCTATAATAAGATCCAAATCATGCGGTATTTCCTGGAGACGTGTTCCTAGGTCCGACTCCAACACTATGTTCTTCCCTTCAGTATTTTCAAGTTTAAAATTCTAACAATTTATAATTAATCTAATAGGATAAATATAATAAAAATTTTATTAAGAAAATCCATGCAAAGTAATTTACCAACATAACAAAAAGGCAGCACGGCAATTTTTTTATTAACCTGACCTAATTCTACTAGGTTGTGTTAGGTTTGGGTCGAACAAAAACCACGAGCCTCATGGTATAGTTAGCACCTAGAAGCACCTTGATATTTTTAAAATTTGTGGCAATTCCTACAAGCAGCTCAGGGACATACATCAATGTGAAATTTTTTTTTGTAATATTGGAAAGTTTTCTGCTACACCTACAATAGCAACATGAGAGCTCAAAATTGGCAGCATATTCAGGAGTACAATCAGTCAATTTCCCTTATAGAACAATTGTAGCAATATGTTGGTGTTGTTATTGACATGTTTAGATAGGTTTAGGCAAGGAACAATACTTGTGGTAGATTTGGTTAACGATTAAATTTTGAGCAGAGATCAACCTTTGATCTCTGCTCTATGAGCATTTTTTATTTTGAGAAGTTAGTTTGCTCAATTTAGTGATTGTGATTCATAGCACCAGTCAGAAAGCTCTCTAGTTCTAGTTTTCATGTTAAGGATATTTTTACACAGTGCACTTCTGTTAGAAATATTCATCATGCACGAAAAGCAGAAAGAGGTTTGTATTTACCTGATATGCATTTAGGTTGTTCTCAAGCTTTTACTTCCTCTGTTGTGCTCTCCACTTTATCAAATTGCACAATGCATCATCAATCATATAGCTAGGCCCGAAGCTTTTTAATCAATCTTCTGCACAACATCTCAAAAATAGTCTCTGACTTCACATATGATTTCAAACAGAATAATAGTCGCATTATCTTAGTCCTGCCAGACTATACCCCTACATAAGTCTCAACATCAAAATGTTCCCTAAATACCGGCTTCATGTAGATCACCCAATTTTCTTCGACTTAGTCCAAGCCAATCTCGTCATCAGTTTCCACCAAAAAAAAGTGGCGCAAGGAGTGTCATGAACATGAGTAGCACCTTTTATCACTTATCACCCATGACATCATCCATGAGAAGAAGGGAGCCACCGTCGACTGTTCCACAAGGTTAAGCAATGAATAGTGAGCAGAGAGTAGCGAATAGTCTCATACCAAGATATTATTTCTAACAAAATTTTAAAATTAACAAATATATATTTAATAAATAATATATCTATATATTGCCAAAATTTTTGCCTAAAAGCATCATTAAGTGTGAATTGGTTATTATTTATGTAACAATATCAAATCACTAAAAAGATTAATTCAATTAACTAATATTATGCATTTTGATGATCCTTAAAATTAATCGAATACACAAATGCAATTAATGTTGAAAGGATGAAAAACATTGTGTGAATAATTAATAAAAATACAAAGGTCTTGTTTACCACTATTTAGCTATGAATTCATCGATTGGCATGCCATATCGTAAATAATATATCATATTATGATAGTCAAGCATGGAATCATGGATTAATTCATATAGAAAGGGAATGGGGTTGAAGATTATGGAAGCACTCATCCTCGCCTCCAAATTAGTTGTTATCTCCATAAAACTGACAGTGATAACCTGTAATGCTCATGACGTGGTGTACAAAAAATATCCTAGGTGAGTTTTAGGGTTTTATGCTCATGACTTGCTCATGACTTGCTCATAACTTGGTGCATGAAACTATGTTCATCACAGTTCCTCTCTCGAAAGGAACTATGATGAACATAGGCTAGTTTTAGGTTTTTATTTATAACCTATATATATATTATGATTATAAATTTTTATGAATACAATATATTTTTATGAATATAATATGAAATAAATTTATAGGCATAAAATTTCAAAATATTTGATATATTTTATAATTTATAAAAATCCTAAATTAACTTAAAGTGAGAAGAATATGATAAAAAATATATTTATTATTTTAATAAGAATGGAATATAAAAAATTAATATTAAAGATCTTACTCAATGGTTTAATTCTTATAAATTTTGATTTGGACAAAGATAAAACTTTAATTCAAATCAACTTAAGGTCTGTTTGATAGTAATTTTCAAATGTGTTAATAAGGCAAAAAACTATTTTAAGTGCTTTTAGGACAAAAAAATATCATTAGTAATAATTTTAAAAATATTTTTGAAACTCTAAAAAAAATACTTGAAGTGCTTTTTTAATAAGCACTTGGTATAGATGTCAAATGGGTTGGACTAGCTAGGTCATGCCCAAACTTGGCACTGTTCAGTCATGCTTGGCATGGCACGGCACACTACAGTGCCGTGCCTGGGCCCGTGCCGGGTGCACCCTCAACATGAGTCATGCCCGAAGCTTGGCACTGTTCAGCCATGCTTGGTCTGGCATGGCACACTATAGTATTGTGTCTGGGGCCATGTCGGGCGCACTTTCAGCATGAGTCATGTTGTGCCAGGTCGAAGGTTTTTGGCATGCATGCTGTGCTAGGAACGGCATGGGTGCCTGGCACTTGGGTACAACATGCTAGTTTATGCATTGAGTGACAAAATGGGGGGACGATGTGCTGACACCATATAGGCAAGGCTCGGCAAGCCCAACGGGAGATGATAGCTTGGAGGCATGGTGCTAAAACCATAGTTTTTAAAAATTGGCTGACTCATCCAGAACTGGACAACCCAAACTAGGGTCTAACAGCCCCAAACTCAAGCAGATTTCGGGCTGTAGGCTCGTGTTGGGTCTGCCCTGCAAAAAAGCATGTCGTTCCAGGCATGACTTAGTAGTATAGCATGTCGTGCATGGTACGATTTTCTAGCCAGGATGGGCCTGGAAAAACCGGGCAAGGCCGACTCTACCAGGCATGTTTGACACCTCTAGCACATGAAGAAATTTGTTTATGAAAATTGAAGTATTCTTTTTATAATTCAAATATTTTTGTAAATGATTTTTTAAAAGATTCCGATATTCATAAATATATTTTTAAAAGTTTTTTTAACATAAATATTTATGAATGTTATCGTTAATTTAGATTTTTTGTAAATATATATTTTAATAATCATACAAATAATAATTTCAGGGTTTTACTAATACAAATATTTATGTATGAACATTTATTAATTCAAAAATTTTAATAATTGTTTATAATAAATTATATTACTTAATTTATATTTTTATTAATACAGATATTTTAATATCATTATTAATTAATTCAAAAATTATTTTGCAAATATTTTAAAAATATTATAATCCTATAAATAGTTAATTTAGGCTTTATTAATATAAATTTTTAATCATATTTAAATGTTTTTGTAATTTTTTATTTATATTATACAATTTTTATAATTATATGAGGAGAAGGCATCTTTCAAGTATCCCTCACCCATAGACAATAACAAACCTTTAATATACAAAATTACATCAAATATCAAAACAAATAATATATAAAACAAAAAACTAATTTAGTATTGATTAATGATGGAAATAATTTCGTGTTAAATAGCTAGGGAAAATCCCTAGCTAAATGCATATATTTTACGAAAATTATAATTTAATGAATAATCACTTGCTATTAATATATAATTGTAAAAAGGAATTTTATTTTATGTATATCTAGAATAGTATTTTTCTCTAATTTATCCCAGGAACTAATGGAGGAATGTGTGACAACTGCTCATCAACAAGTTTAGAGTTTTATGGATTTTCAACCAATTGAGTATGATCCTATTTATTTGGAAACCATAGGAGGTAGTAAGAAGCAGCGAGTATACTGCATCGACTCAAAGGGAGTGGCTTTTTGTTGTAGTAGTTGTGCTTCTAATTTATTTGTCTCATCAAGGTGGATGAGGTGGTCAAATAACAAGCAATAGAAACAAATGAACATATTGTAGTTATGGAGATCGAAATGAAAAAGAAGGCATAAGCATATATCTCATTTGAAGGAAGAAATATATGAAATTAAAGAACAGAAGGATGTCAGTATACTAATTTGAAAGAAGAAATGCAGAAAATGAAAGAAGGGGAGGAGCAGGTTACTTATTTGATGGAAGAAATGCAAGAAATTAAAGAAATAAATGATGAGATGAAAGAAATAGAGAATGTAATGCAATAGCAAATGTCCTATATGGAGTCACAGTTAGCAGCAATGATGCAACAGATAGCCTTCCGAGATCCATCTACGAAACCTCATAGGAAAGGCTAGCACAAAATTTCCTACTAATTATGAGGATGATTTCGTATGAGAATTATTTCTGAATAGTTATTGATTTTTGTCTGTGTAGCAAAACATTATTAGATTTTTTTGTAGGTTTCATTTTTTTTATTCTAGTTTTGTTCTTTGCTTTGCCAAGTAACCTAATAAAGATTCAAAGCATTTAGACATTGTCATGGTCCTTCCAATGCACGAGTCTCAGTATTTACTAATTTCGGCTTGATCAAAATGCGGCCAAGCTTCTATTATCTCCATTATTCCTAAAATATGTTATTTTTGCACACTCTCTCTCTAAATATCATTGTTGGACATCTTTTAGATTTTTGTTGAAACTGTATGACTATCAATTTTAATTTGTGCTTATTCATGTCTATATTAATTATTTTTATATATCTGTAAATATGTTTGTGCGTCCGCGAATTTTTTGGGTAGAGTTTTAGCATATCAAACGTATGTAAAAGCCTTGGCTGGTCCTCCATGGTGCTGGGAACAACCCCTTTGCTTCATAAGCTGTGAGATGAACCAAAAAATTAATTCCATTCAAAAACAAGTTTGTTCTTGACACTCTTATTTCGTACAGATATGCGTCGTCACAGTTTTGATCTACAAGTACTTGTTATCAGTTATTGGTTTATAAATGTAGTATGTTATGCTCCAAGTACATGTGTAACAATGTTCTCTATTTGCGTGGTGTACCAGAGGAAAAATGACTAGAATTGCTGATTATGCATGTGAGACCTTTATGCATGATTTTTAAGTCCTATATTATTTTCTTTCTAGTTATTTTGATGGTATGTGTATTTGCATGAAAGTACAAGTGTGTGTGATTTAAGGCTATGTGATTATATATACGTACATATAATACTATAGTATGTAAGAACATATAAACTTGGTATAAATGTACATATATACTAGGTATATATCTACGTATATACTAAGTATATAAGTACATATATACCAAGTATATATGTTCATATATACTGAGTATAATTGTAGATATATACTCAGTATATATGTTTGTATATATATAGTATATTTGTATGTATATACTTAGTTTATATATACATATATACTATAGTATATTCATATGTATATACTCGGTATATATGTACTTTTATACTTTAGTATATATGTTTGTATATAATTGATAGTTACATATGTTTATACTGTAGTATATACGTACATATATACCGAGTGTATACATAAGTGGGTGTATATATTTATTTGTAGACATGTGTATATTATCATACATATACACCCATTTACACATAGACACTCTTTTGAATATATAATTGCTCGGGCTGGTCTGGTCATCATCGTGCATTGCTCACTAATGTAGGAAATAAAAGCCATGGATATTAGACTTTTTCTAAAGCTATGAGATGAAGATATTTCTAGTCTAGGCTAGCCAGGCAGATAGAGGTTGCTATTAAAAATCTTAGTAATTGTATTGAAATGCAATTATCACATGGTACAAAGTGAACGATTGAGTAATAAGTTTTTTTGCTCTAGGTTCTACACTGATTGGTTCTAATTGAACTAGGTCTTAGAATGATTATGATGATGATGCTCGTGTAGTCTAGTGTAATTTTGGTCCATAAGGAATATCAGGTCCTATTTTGGGAGAAGCAGCTCGCTGCCTCATTAAAAACTCGCTCAATCTCAAGTTCATCACTCGAGCATTATCACTTGCCATACTTTTATTATCAGCAACGACATCGGCAGTAGTGGCAACAGCAGTGATAGTAGTGGAAGCAAAAGTAGTAATGACAACTACTGCAACAGTGACATCACCAACAGTAGCGACAGTCATGGCAGTGGCGGCTGTGGTAGTGGCAGCAATGGCGGTAGAAGTGGCTGCAGTAGTGGTAGTAGTGGCGGCAGCAGTAGCGGTAGTGGCGGCCACTACAGCGGCAACAGCAGCAATTGCAACAAATGCAGTATATACATACTTATATACTCTGTATATGTGTACTTATAATACTACAGTATTTTATGTACATATATACTGAGTATATATGTTCTCAGTATATATGTAGACATAATACTTTAGTTTATATAAACAAATATATCAATAATATATGTACTAGTGAAATGCTAGTATATATGTAAAAATATACTGTAGTATTATATATTTATCAAAACATGGCTTTTTTTTATTTATTTTGATTTGATTGAGTGGTTTAAATTTTTTACAGATATGGTAGCCCATTGTTCCCCAGACGAAGCTTGTATAAGTGAAGGGATTTTTCACTAGACATGATGCACCGTGACACAGATAGCTTTGTTGCGGCAGAAAGTTGGTGATCAGATGAGTAGAGGCAGAGAATGCAATGTCAATGCATGGATAGATTATTATTTATGCACAATCGGTAGATACATAGGTGAATAAGATGTAATAAAATTTTGTTATTTTTTTAATAATGTAAAATATAGTAGTAGAATAATTTATTAAATAATTTTTTTTTATAATTATAATTTATATTTTATAGTTCTATTTTTATTCAATTTAATATAAAAATATTAAATTATTTAATTAAATTTTTGTTGAAGCTGTATGACTATAAACTTTAATTTGTGTTTGTTCATGTATATAATAACTATTTATATATATATATATGTGTGTGTGTGTGTGTGTGTGTGTGTGTGTGTGAATATGTTTGTGTGTCCTTGAACTTTTTGGGTAGAGTTTTACCCTTTTATAGGTATATAAAAGCCTTGGCTAGTCCTCCATGGTGCTGGGAACACCACCTTAACTTCTGAAGCTGTGAGATGAACCAAAAAAATTAATTCCACGCAAACCCAGGTTTGTTCTTGACATTCTTATTTTGTGCAGATATGCATCATCGTAGTTCATATATGCGACTGCTTATTATTAGTTATTGGTTTGTAGATGCATTATGTTATGCTCAATGTGCAGGTGTAACAATGTTTTCTATCTGCGTGGAGTACCAAAGGAAAAAGAACTAGAAATGCTGACCATGCTTGAAACCCATATGTGTGCTTTTTAAGTCCTATATAATTTTTTTATGTTGTCTTTGATGGTATGTGTCTTTGCATGAAAGTACAAGTGTGTGTGTCATCTAAGGCTATGTGATTATATATACGTAAATATAATCTTATATTATGTACGTACATATATAATTGGTATAAATGTATGTATATACTGAGTATATATCTACGTATATACTTAGTATATAAGTACGTATATCCTCGGTATATACGTATGTATATATTTGTATGCATATACTCAGTATATATGTTAGTATATACTGAGTATATTTGTGCGTATATACTAAGTATATACATACATATATACTATAGTATATACTTAGTATATACTCGGTATATACTAAGTATATACTATAGTATCTAAGTATGTATATACTTAGTATATACGCACAAATATACTGAGTATATGCATACAAATATATACATACGTATATACCGAGGATATACGTAAGTGGCTGCATATATTTATTTGTAGACATGTATATATTATCATACGTACGCACCCAATTATACACAGACAAACTTTTGAATATATAATTGCTCAGGCCGGTCTGGTCAACATTATGCATTGCTCACTGATGTAGGTAATAAAAGACATGGATATTAGACTTTTCCTAAAGCTGTGGGATGAATTTATTTCTGGTCAAGGCCAACCAGGCAGATAGAGGTTGGTCTTAATAATCATAGTAATTGTATTGATATGCAATTATCACATGGTACAAAGCGAACGTATGAGTAATTTTTTTTTGCTCTAGGTTCTACAATGATTGGTTCTAATTGTACTAGGTCTTAGAATGATGATGATGATGATGCTCGTGTAGTGTTCTGTAATTATAGTATAGGAGGAATATTGGGTCCTATATTGGTAGTCGCATCTCACCGCCTCGTAGAATTCTCACTCAATCTCAAGTTCATCAGTTGAGCATCATCGCCCACCCTACTTTTATTATCAGTAGTGGCAGCGGCGGTAGTGGTGGTAGCAGCGGCAGTGGCACCAACTTTGGCAGGGGTAGTGGTGGTAGTGGCGATGGCATCGGTGGCAGAGGCAATGGTAGCGGCGGTAGTGGTAGTGGCGGTAGTAGCTGTGACGACAGCAGCAGTGGCAGCGGCAATGACAACAGTAGCAACAACAACAAATGTTGTCTATATGTACGTATATACTCAGTATATACATACTTATAATACTACAATATTTTATGTACATATATACTGAGTATATATCTACTCAGTAAATATGTGCATATAATACTTTAGTTTATATATACAAATATATCAATAATATATGTACGAGTGAAATGCTAGTATATATGTAAAAATATATTGCTAAATTATATATTTATCAAAACTTAACTTTTTTTTATTTATTTTGATTTGATTGAGTGATGTAATTTTTTACAAATATGGTACTGCATCATTCCCCAGACGAAGCTTGTATAAGTGAAGAAATTTTTTATAAGTCATGATGTAACATGACTCAGATAGCTTTGTCGCAGTAGCAAGTTGGTGATCAGAGGAGAAGAGGCAGAGAACGCAATGTCAATGCATGGATAGATTATACTTTATGCACTATCGGTAGATACATTGATGAATAAGATATAATAAAATTTTTTTATTTTTTTGTTTTAATTATGTATAAAACTGTATTATAATAAGTTATTAAATAATTCTTTTAATAATAAATTATCATTTATAGTTTCTATTTTTATTCAATTTTATAAAAAAATATTAAATTATTTAATTAAAAAATATTAAAATAAATTAAATTCTTAAAATAGTTTTGAAATTAAAATAGCAAGGGACAATTTCCTAGCTAATTTAGCAAGGGAATTTTCCCTTGCTAATTTAGCAAGGGAAATCTTTATTTTAGCAAGGAATTTTTTCCATCCCTAAATTTTTTTTACTTGGAACTATTTCCGTCGCTAATATTTAGTGATGAGCACTTTAATTAGGGAATGGTTCAGTCGTTAAATTTGTTTAGCAATGGAAACTCTCATTTAGCTTGGTAATATTGCTAGAGAGATTATTTTTTTTAGCTAGGAATTTTTCCGTCACAAAATTATTAGCTAGGAACACATTCCATCGCAAAATTTTAGCGATGAGCACTTTAGATTAGGAACAATTCCGTCATTAATCCGTCACTATATCTAATTTGAGGATGGAAAATGCCCATTTAGCTAGGGAATTGTCCGTAGCTATATTAGAATTTTCTTGATATTATATTTCTATCTTCTATCTATCTATATGTTTATCTAACTATCTATCAGTCCATCATTCTATTTATCTATATATATATATATATCTATCTATCTATCAATCTATGTATCTGTCTAATAATCTATATATCTATCTATCTATATGTCTGTCAATTTATCGATCTATATGTCGATCTATCTAATTTATATTTTTTTCTATCTATCTATTTGTCTATCTGTCTGTCTATCTATGTGCCTATCAATTTTCCTTTCAATCAATCTATCAATTTGTCTATAATATTTGTATCTATCAATATATCTATCTTTGTGTCTATATATCTATCTATCTCTTTAACTATCAATCTTTTTGTCTATCTTTCTGTCTATCTATCTATATATATTTTTATCTATCTATATATTTATTTATATGTTGATCTATCTATCTGTCTGTCTGTCTATTTATCTGTCTATCTATCTATTTGTCTAACTATCGATCTATCTATATATGTATATGTCTATAGATCTGTCTATCTATCTGTCTATCTATATGTCTATCTAACTATATATCGATCTATCTATTTAAGTATATTTCAATATATCTATTTATTTATCTATGTTTATATTTTTGTCTATCTATTTGTATATCTTTCTGTCTATCTATCTATTAATATATCATTCTATCAATTAGTCTTTCATCTTTATAACTATTTATCTTTTTATCTATCTATCTTTTTATTTATTTGTCAATATATCAATCTATCTGTCTTACTATTAGTCTTTCTATTTGCCTTTCTATTTGTTTATCTATCTATCTATCTACATATTTGCCTATCTATCTATCTATCTATATGTCTATCAATTTGTTTATGTATCTATATATTTTTCTATGTGTCTATCAATCAATCAATCTATCAATCTATATTTCAATCAATCTATCTATCTATCTATCAATTTGTTTATCTATTTATCTATCTATCTATCTATATGTATGTCTGTAAATCTATTTGTCTATATATCGGTCATTCTATTTATCTATCTATCTATTTTTCGATATATCTAACTATATCTATATTTGTCTATCGATCTGTCTATCTATTTATCTATGAATTTTCTATTAATTTATCTATATAATTACATATCTATCTACTTGTTTATCTATCAATCTATTTATCTATCTATCAATCTTTTTATCTATTCATTTGTCTATCAACTTGTCTATTTATCAATTAATCTATTTGTGTATCTATCTATGATTCTATATATCTATCTATTTTTTTATCTATCTCTCTATCTATATTTTTATCTATCTATCTATCTATCTATATGTTTATCTAATAATCTTTTGATCTATCTATTTTTCTATCTATCTACCTATCTATCTATCTATCAATTTATGTATCTATCAGTCTATCAATTAGTATATCTATCATTCTATCAATATGTCTATCAATATATCTATATATCCATCTATCTATTTATATATATATATATATATATATCTATATAACTATATCTCTAACTATCTATCTATTTGTATATCTATTTATTTGTATATCTATCTTACTATTAATCTGCCTATTTATCTATCTAGCTATCTATCTATCTATTAGACTATCTATCTATCTATCAGACTATCTATCTATCTATTTATCTATCTATTTATCTATCTATTTGTCTATTTATCTGTCGATCTATTTGTCTAATAATCCATGTATCTATCTTTTTGTATATCAATCTATCTATCTATCTATCTCTCTAACTATCTATTTGTCTATTTATTTTTTGTGTATCTATCTTTATTTTTGTCTATCTATCTATGTATATCTCTAACAATTTGCTTCTATATTTTCTATTTACATGTCTTTCTATAAGTATATCTATCTGTCTATCAAAGTTTAAAAATATTTGTCTATATGTCTGTTTATCAACCTCTCTATCAATCTTTCTATCAATCTTTCTATCAACATGTTTATCTATTTATATATTTGTATACTATATATTTTTCTTTCTATCTTTATATCTTTTTGTATGTATATCTATCTATCTATCTATCTATTTGTTAATCTATCCATCTATCTACCATTCTATTTATCTATTTGTCTATCAATCTATTTGACAATTTTCCTATTTGTCTATCAATTTAACTTTTGATATATCTAACAATCTATATGTCTAGATGTATTTGTGGTTATCTATCTATTTATGTATCTACCTATCTTTTTATTTATTTATCTCTTATATATCTATGTTTCTATCTATCTATCTATCTATATGTCTATTTTTATATTTATCAATCATTCTATCTATCTATCCATCTGTCCATCTAGCTATTTGTCAATTAGTATATCGTTCAATATTCTTTTTTGTCAATCTATCTCTCTATTTGACTATCTATCTAACTATCAAATTATCTTTTTATATATCCTTCAATCAGTCTATCTATATATCTACATATATGTTAAACTATCTATTAATTTATCTATCTATCAATTTATCTATCTATCACTCTGTCTATTTATAATTCTATTTGTATATCTTTCTATCTATTTATATGTTTATTTGGCTATCTATGTATTAGACTATATGTCTATCTCTATATTTATATGTATGTATCTATCTGTATATATTTCTATCTATCTATCTATATGTCAACCTTTATATTTATGATCTATATATATTTCTATCTACATATATGTCTAATAATCTATGTATCTAACTATCTATTTATCTATATATCTATCTGTTTATCTATCTATCTATCTATCTATCTACCTATCTATCTATATATCTATCTATTTGCCATATATCTATATGTTTGTCTATTTTATAATCTTGCTTTCTATCTATCTGTCTATATGTCCATTTCTTTATATATCAATGTGTTTATCTATCTATTTGTCTATCTATCTATCTATATGTCAGTCTATCTGTATGTGTGTCTATCTATCTGTCTATATATCTATCCATCTATATATTGGAGATCTATCTTTATGTCTATATGTGTATCTTTATATCAATTAATCAATCTATTTATATTTATATAAATCTATCTATATATCTATATATATATATATATATCTATTTGCCTATCTATAAATCTATCTATATATTTGTATATCAAAATATATGTCTATCTATCTATTGTGTATTTGCCTAACAATTTGTCTATCAATTTGTATATTAATCTATCTATCAATCATTCAATAAATCTATCTATCAATTTATATATCTACTATCTATCTATCTAACTATTTGTCTATCAATTTATCTATTTTTCTATATATATATATTTGTCTATCTATCTCTCTATCTAATTATCTATATAAATGTCTATCTATCTATCTTTCTATCTATTTATGTGCTAATCTATCTATCTATCTATCTATCTTTCTGTTTGTCTATATATTTTTTTAATCTATGTGTCAATCTATCCATTAATCTATTCGTCTATCTATATGTTTATCTATCATTCAATTAATCAATCTATCTATCTATATATCTATCTATCTATTTGTCTATCTATTTGTTAATAATTCTATCAATCTATTTGTATATCTATCCAACTATCTACCCATATATCTATCTAACTATTTATCCATTTATATATCAATTTATTTATCTATCTATATATCCATCTATCCATCCTTTAATCTATCCATCTATCTATTCTTTTATCTATCCATCCATCTAATCATCTATCAATCCATCTATCTATCCCACTATCTATTCATCTATCTATACATATATTTATCTGTATATCTATCTATCAATTTATATGTTTATCTATCAATCGATCTATAAATCTATCCTTCAATATATTCTTTTAGCTATCCATCGATCTATTCGTCTATCTATCTATTTATCTATTCTATTATTTATACGTCTATCTATCAATATTTTTATAAATTTATCTACCCGTATATCTATTTTTCTATCTATCTATCTTTCTATATGCCTTTCTAAATGACTTTTTATATGTCTATCTATTTGCAAGTCTATTTGTATATAAATTTTTCTATCTTTTTGTTGATCTATTTATCTTTTTATCTATCTATCTATGTGTCTGTCTATCTGCTAACCTATTTATCTATCTCTCTATCTGTCTATCTATTTGTCTGTCTATGTGTTTATTTGTATATTTTTCTATCCATATATCTATCTCTCTCTATTTTTCTATCTATCTATTTTATTTGCCTATCTATCTATCTATATATTTCACTGTCTATTTATCTATATGTCTATCTATTTATCTAACTAATTGTCTAACTATTTGAGTATTTGTCTATCTATCTATTTGTCTATCTTTCTATTTGTCTATCTATCTATCTTTCTTTCAATCTTTCAATATTCTATCTATATGTCTATATATCTATCTATCTATCTATCTATGTATATGTCTATATCTATCTGTCTATATGTCTATCTAACTATCTATCTATTTGTTAGTCTATCTATCTAAATATTTATCTATCTGTCTATATGCCTATCTATTAGTCTGTCTATCTATCTCTCTCTCTCTCTATCTGTCTATGTATCTATTTGTATATCTATTTGTCAAACTATGTACCTATGTATCTATTTATTTGTTTATCTATCTAGTTATCTATATATCTGCATATCTGCCTATCAATCTCTCTATCTATCTATCTAACTATTTGTGTATCAATCTATCTGTCTATCTGTCTCTCAATTTGACTATTTGTTAGTATATATGTATCTCTATCTATCTATCTATCTATTTTTTATTTATTTATCTATATATCAATCTATCTATCTATATATCTATTTGTCTATCTATCATGTCTATTTTTCAATTTTTCTATCATTGTAACTAACTATTTGTCTATCTAGATATTTATCTATCTATCTGTTTGTCTATCTATTTGTCTATCTATCTGTCTATCTATTTATCTATCTATCTATCTATCTATTTATCTATCTATTTATCTACCAATCTATATTTTGTCTATCTATCTATTTGTTTATCTATTTGTCTATGTATTTATCTATTTATTTAACTATCTATTTTTCTATATATCTATCTATCTATTTATCTATATGTCTATCTATCTAACTATATATCTTTCTATATATCTATCTATGTTTATATTTGTCTATTCATTTATTTATCTATTTGTCTATCAATCTGTCTATCTGTCAATCTAACTATCTATTTATTTGTCTATCTTTTTGACTATATATTAATCTTTCTAGTTGTTTATCTCTCTATCTTTATAACTGTATATATGTTTGTCTGACTATCTATCTATCTACATGTCTATCTATCTGTCTATCTATCTATCTGTAAATCAATCTATCTATCTCTTTATATAACTATCTCTCTATTTGTATGTCTATCTATCTCTCTTTTTGTCTGTCTATCCATCTCACTATTTTTCTATCTATTTGTCTATCCATCTTTGTGTCTATCTTTATGTCTATCTATCTATCTGCATGTCTATTTGTATTTCTTTTTTTCTTTATGTCCTTCTATCTATCTATTTTTTTATCTATCTATATATATTTCAATCTATTTGTCTATCTATCTATCTAACTAATTGTCTATCAATCTATCTATCTTTCTATGTATACGTCTATATATCTATCTATCCTTCTATCTATCCTTCTATCTATCCGATAATCTATCTGCCAATCTATCTATCTTTTTATCTATCTTTCTGTTTGTCAATATGGATGTCTATTTATCTTTTTATCTGACTTTATAATTGCATGTATATCTTTTTATCTATCTATCTATATATATAACTATTTATCTCTCTATGTATATATCTATAAAAATTTCTATCAATCTTTCTGTCTATCTAATTTTATAACTATTTATCTATCTGTCTATCCTTCTATCTATTTATCTTTCTGTCCATCTATATGTCTATCTATCTATCTATCTATATATAAATATATCTATCAATCTATGTATCTGACCATCTTTCTAACTAACTATCTATCTATTTGTCTGTATAGCAATTTTTCAATATGTCTGTCTACCTTTCTATATATCTGTCTATCTATATATCTTTTTATTTATTTGTCTATCTATATATATGTCTATCTATCTATCAATCTAACTATCTAACTATCTGTCTATCTAAATTTATATCTATTTGTATATCTATCTGTCTATGTATGTCTTTCTATCTCTAAATATATCCATGTATCTATCTGTCAATCAATCAATCTGTCTGTTTATCTATATGTCTATCTTTCTATCTATCTATTTATAATTTTTATATATCTATTTATCTATCTATATATATATATTTCTATATTTATCAGTCTATATATAAATCTGTCTATCAATACATCTATCTATCTATCTAACTATCTATCTATCTGGCTATCTATCTATTTATCTATCTTTATGCATATTTATCTATTTATCAGTCTATCTACTTATTTATTTATATTCCGATCGATCTATCCATGTATCATTCTATCTATATGCAAATATATATATATATATATATATATCTATCTATCTATCTATCTGCCTGTCAATCAATTTATCTGTGTACTTATATGTCAATTTATCTATTTATCTATATATCTATCTAACTGCATAGCTATTTATCTATCTGTCTATCTATCTATCTATTTGTCTAAAAATATATCTATCAATCTATATATTTATTTTTCAATATATATATATATATCTATCTATCTATATATTAATTTGCTTATCTATCAATCTATCAATCTATCTATGTCATTTAATATCAATCTATTTATCAATCTGCTATCAATCTATCTATAAATCTATCTATCAATCTCTATATTAATCTATTTATCTATCTAATTATCTATCTATCTAACTAACTCCCTATCTATATAAATATCTATCTGTCTCTTTATGTGTTTATCTATCCGACAATCTATCAATATATCTATCTATTAATATATCGATCTATCTATCTATTCATCTATATATTTATGCCTCTATCTATCTATCTATCTAATCATCTAATTATTTATATATCTATTTATTCATCAATATATTTATCTATTTATATATCTATTTAGATATCAATCTATCTTTCTATATGTTAATCTATCTATCTTTCTATCTATCTATTTATAATCTTTTATATATCTATTTATCTATCTATATATATATTTCTATATTTATCAGTCTATATATAAATCTGTCTATCAATACATCTATCTATCTATCTATCAAACTATCTATCTATCTATCTACTTATCTATCTGTCTATCTATCTATCTTTCTATCTAACTGTCTATCTATCTGGCTATCTATCTATCTATTTATCTATCTTTATGCATATCTATCTATTTATCTGTCTATCTACCTATCTATTTATATTCCGATCGATCAATCCATGTATCATTCTATCTATATGGCAATATATATATATATATATATATATATATATATATATATATATCTATATATCTATATCTATCTATCTATCTGTCTGTCAATCAATCTATTTGTGTACTTATATGTCAATTTATCTATTTATCTATCTATCTATCTATCTAACTGCATAGCTATTTATCTATCTGCCTATCTATCTATCTATCTATCTATTTGTCTAAAAATCTATCTATCGATCTATATATTTATTTTTCTATATATATATATATATATATATATATATCTATCTATCTATATATTAATTTGCCTATCTATCTATCAATCAATCAATCTATGTCATTAAATATCAATCTATTTATCAATCTGCTATCAATCTATCTATAAATTTGTCTATCAATTTCCATATTAATCTATTTATCTATCTAATTATCTATCTATATATCTATCTAACTAACTCCCTATCTATATAAATATATATATGTCTATCTATGTGTTTATCTATCCGAAAATCTATCAATATATCTATATATTAATATATCGATCTATCTATCTATCTATTCATCTATATATTTATGCCTCTATCTATCTATCTATCTAATCATCTAATTATTTATCTATCTATTTATTCATCAATATATTTATCTATTTATATATCTATTTAGATATCAATCTATCTTTCTATATGTCATTCTATCTATCTTTCTATCTATTTTTCTATCTATCTATCTATCTATCTGTATATATATATATCTATCTTTTTGTCAGTATATCTATCTTTCTTTCTATCTATCAATCTATTTATCTATATGTTTATCTATCTGTCTATCAATAATTGTGTCTATTTGTCTATCTATTTGTTTGTCTATGTCTGCCTATTATTTTGTATTTTTATTGATCTAATTTTTATATATCTATCTATATATATTTTTTCTATTTATCTCTCTATCTATATGTCTATCTATGAGTATGTCTATTTATGTATCTGTTTATATATCTTTATGCGTATCTATTTAACTATTTATTTGTCTATCAATCTGTCTATATGTCTTTCTATCTATTTATCTATCTCGCTGTGTATATATCTATCTATCTGTATGTCTATCTGTCATTATATCTATCTATCTATTTATCTGCCTACCTATGTGTCTATCTGTCTATCTATCTATCTACCAATCTCTCTCTCTCTCTGACTATTTATCTATTTATCTATGTATCTCACTAACTATGTGTCTATCTATATTTTTATCTGTCTATTTATCTATCAATCGATCTATTTATCAACCTATCTATCTATTTATCTATTTATTTATAAATCTATCTATATATTTATCTATTTATATATCTATCTATCTATATTTGTATCTATCAAAATATCTATCTATCTTATTGTCTATCAATTATCAATATATCTATTTATTAATATGTCTATCTATCTATATATTTGTTAATCTATCATTCTTTAATCTATCCATCTTTCTGTCTGTCAATATCCCTTTTTGTATATATATCTGTCTTCTCTCTTTTTGGTCAATTTATCTCTATCTTTCTATATATATGCATCTATTTACCTAACTATATCTTTTTCAATCTTTCTATCTATCTGTATGTCTTTTGTCTATCTATCTATTGATCTATATATTTGTCTTTTTGTCTATATGTCTATCTATATTACTATCAATTTATCTGTCTACTTTATGTGTGTATATCTATATGTCTAAATCTTTGACTATCTATCTATCTCTCTATCTATATATCTATATTTCTATCAATCTATCTATTTCATGTCTATCTAAATGTATATCTCTCTATCTTTCTTTCTATTAACTAACTATTTATGTATTTTTCTATGTGACTATTTATCTATTAATCTATCTATCTATATATATATATATATATATCTTTTTATTTATCTATATATATATATATATATATATATATTTGTCTATCTTTCTCTATTTCTTTCTATTGATCTATCAATCAATCTATCTATCTATTTGTCTATTAATCTATCAATCTTTCTATATATTTATCTTACTATCTGTCAATCAATCAATTAATCTATCCATATTTCTTTCTATCAGGCTATATATCTTTCTAACTATGTGTCTATCTATCAGTCTATATATCTAACTAACTATTTATCTATCTATCTTTCTATCTATATGTTTGTATATCTATCTATATAACTATCTATCTATGTATCTATAAATCTATCTATATATCTATTATAATAACTATCTAATTTTCTATTCAAATATCTTTCTATTTATCTATCTGTCAATCTATTCGTATATATTTCCATCTAACTATCTATCTATACGTCTATCTTTCTATCTATCAATCTCTTTATCTTTCTTTCTATTTCTCTTTCTAATTGTCTATCTATTAGTCTTTTTATATGCCTTTCTATCTCTCTTTTTATCTATTTGTGTGTGTGTGTGTGTGTTTCTGGTTGTCTGTCTATCTATTTGTATTTCTTTTTGTTTATCTATTTTTTGTCAATTAATTTGTCTTTCTTTCTATCTATTTATCTATCTATATGTCTGTCTATCTTTCTGTCTATCTGCATGTATATTTGCCTATCTATATCTCTGTCAATTTTTTATCTATCCATCTATATGTCTATTATCTATCTATCTATCTGTTTGTCTATATGTCTTTTTGTCTATATGTCTACCTATATTACTATCTATCTATTTAACTATCTTGTTATTTCTCAGTCTATCTATCTGTGTGTATATCTATATGACTATCTATTTGTTTATCTATCTATCTATCTATTTGTCTGTCTGTCTGTCTATCTTTCTATCAATCTATTAGTTTGATGGCTACCTATCTATATATCTGTCTATCTATCTATGTATATATCAATCTATTTGTCTATTTATCTAATAATCTATCTGTGTATCTGTCTATTTATCTATCTATCTATCTATTTATCTATCGATATATCTATCAATCTATATATCCATTCGTCTATCTATCTATCTATCTATCACTTGATCTATCTATCTATATATATCTAACTATCAACCTATCTATCTTTCTATTGATCTATCAATCTTTCTATCTAGCTATTTATCTATCTATCTATCTATCTATCTATATGTTTATTTATCAGTTTAACTTTTTTCTAATAGTCTATCTATTTATCTATCTCTCAAATAATTTGTCTATTTATCTGTCTATCTATAAATTTGTTTATCTATCTATCTAACTTTCTATATATGTATCTATCTATCAATCTATCAATCTATATACATATCTATCTGTCATTCTTTATGTCTAACTAACTATCTATTTATTTATTTATTTATCTATCTGTATGTGTGTGTGTGTGTATCTATCTATTTATTTTTATGTTTTTATATCTATCTATATATCTATATGTCCATCTTTTTATCTATCTAATTGTCTATCCATCTTTCTATATATAAATCTATCTATTTGACTATCTATTTGTATATTTATCTATAAATTTATTTGTTTAACTATATGTCTTTATATATGTATATCTATCTATCTTTTTATCTATTTATCTACCTATCTATTTGTCTATCTATTACACTATCTATCCATCAATCTATTAGTATATCTATCCATTTGTATATCTGTCTATCTTTCTATCAATCTATTTGTCTATCAATATATTTTTATATGTGTCTTTCTGTCTGTCTAATTAACTATCTATCTATCTATATATTTATCTATCTATCTAACTATTTGTCTATCTATCTATATATCTGTCTATCAATATATCTATTTATTTGTCTATCTATCTATCTATCTATAAAAGTATTTTACTATTTAACTATCTATTTATCAATCTACCTATTTGAATTTTGTTTGTGTATCTATCTCTATATTTGTCTATTTATTTATCTATCATTTTATAAATCAATCTATTTGTCTATCTATCTATCTATATAACTATCTATATATTTGACTTTCTATATTTTTCTCTATCTAGCTATCTATATGTATATCTATCTCTCTATCAATCTATTTATATATGTGTCTATCTATCTATATATATATATATATATATATATCTATTTATTTATCTATATATCTATTTGTCTATCTATCTTTAAGGCTATCTATCTATTTATTTATCTATCTATTTATGTATCTATCTATTTATCAATTAATCTATCTAACTATCTCTCTCTCTCTCTCTCTCTCTCTAACTATCTGTTATTTATGTGTCTAACTATTTACTTTCTATTTGTTTATTTATCTATCTATGTATTTATCTATCTATTTGGATATCTGTCTATCTCTTTCTCTATTTATCTGTCTATTTATCTACCTATCAATATGTCTTTCTAACTATCTATCTACATATATATATATATATATATCTATATATTTGTCTATATATATATCTATCTATTTATTTGTCAATCTAATTGTCTATCTATCTATTTATATATCTAAATATCTATATTTTGTTCTATTTATCTATAAAAATGTCTATCAATCTATATTTATATTTGTCTATCTATTTGTGTATCTATATGTCTATCAATCAATCTATCTACCAATCTATAAAAATGTCTACCACTCTATCTATCAATCTGTATTTCAATTTGTCTATCAATCTTTATATCTATTTAATTTTCAATATGTCTATAAATCTATCAATAAATTTGACTAACTATCTATCTAACAATTTGTTGATCCATCTATATATCTATCTATTTGTCTATCTGTCTATCTAGCTATATATCTGTGTGTCTATCTATCTATCTATCTATCTATCTATCTGTATGTCAATCTATCCATCTATTTAGCTATTTATCTATGTCTCTATCTATCTATCTAACTTTCTATCTATCTATCTATCTTTGTTTGTTTGTTTCTTTCTTTCTATCTGTCTATCAATCTATCAATATATGTGTCTATATATTTATCTAACTATTTATCTATCTATCTTTCTAACTATCTATTTTTCTAACTATTTGTATATCTATCTATCTATCGATCTATCTATGTATTTATATATCTATCTAACTATCTATCCATCGATCTATTTATCGATCTATCTATCTATATAATTATATATATGTCTATCTATCTATATATCTAGTTATCTAATTGTTAATCTATAAGTCTATTTATCTTTCAATCAATCAATCAAACTATCTATTAATTTATCTATCTATCTATTTATTTATATATCTAACTATATGTCTATCTTTATATCTATCTTTCTATCTATTTGTCTATCAATCTATATATCTGTCTATCTATATGTCTTTTTATTTATCTATATATCTATATGTCTATCTGTATATATATTTGACTATCTATTTTTCTATCTATCTAGTTATCTAAACATCTATTTATATGTCTATCAATCTGTCTATCTATCTATCAGTCATTAAATATATTTATTTATCTATTTGTCTTTCAATCTATCTATCTATCTATTAGTCTATATGTTATATATCTCAGAATTATCTATCTATATATCTTTCTATATATCTCTATCTATCTATCTATTGATTTAATTTTATTAAGGATTTATCTATCTATCTATTATTTATTTATCTATATATATATATATATAATATTATGTGTCTATCTTCTTTATATCTATTTATGTATCTATCAACATGTCTATCTGTCTATCTATGTATCTATTTTTCTATCTATCTATCTATCATATCTAGCTATCTATCTATCTATCTATCTATCACCTATATATTATATATATATATATATATATCGATCTATCTATATAGTTGTCTATCTATCTATATTTGTATCCATCTATCTATCTATCTATCTAATTATCTATATATGTGCTTATCTATTCATCTATCTATCGGTCTATCTATATGTCTAGGTATCAATTAATTTATCTATCTATCTGCCTATCATCTATATTTCAATTTGTATATCAATCTTTTATCAATCTTTCTATATGTGCTAATTATCAAATTGTCTATCAATCAATAAATCAATCTAACTAACTATCTATCTATTTTAAGATCAATCTATCTATTTATTTGTCTGTCTTTCTATCTATCTGTCTATCTATCAATCTATCTATCTATTGATCTATCCATCTATTTAGCTATTTCTCTA
>JAREIK010008401.1:0-87457 GCA_029783825.1 Sapria himalayana
ATAACAAAAAAAACTTTTTTGTTGTTTGTTCTCTAATTTTTCAAGGATATAAGCTTTGAAACTATAACAATTTTTAAATTTTTTTTAAATGTGAATACTATATTTAGTTATGATAATCTTAATAATTATATATAATGTAAATTCAATAAAAACAATTATATTGATTTATATTATAATAATGATCATACAAAAGATTAAAAAAATATTATTAATAAGATAAATATTGTATAAAATATATTTACAAAACCTTAAATGATTCAAAATCAAAGTGAAATATTTTACGAAATATTAATTTTAAATTTTTAAATTTTTGTATCCATTTATAAGCTTATATATTTTTGATGAAAAATAAATCATTTAAATTATATGTCTAACTATTAATTTATCTTTTAATTTATATTTCTATAAAAATAAACTAATAAATCATTAAAATGTATATAAAAATTATAATGAATACTAAGAAAAATGAGATTTATGATTAATTATTTAGGGTATACCTATTTAATGGTTTAGGTTTATTGTGGTTTTGGTGTTAATGAGTTTATTGATTTATATGTTTACACATTTAGGTGTTTATAGGTTTTATTGAATCAATGAAATAACAAAATATTTATTTTTTTGAATTATCGTGATTTTCAAAGGTTATCACCTTTGAAAATATAATAATTTTTTAATAGTTCAAAAATATGAATAGAATACGTAGTTATAATAATCTTAATAATTATAAGACATTTAAATTCAATATAAGTAATTTTATTGATAGATATTATAAAATTGATCAAATAATAAATTAATAAACAATTCTTAATAAGATTGATAGCAATTAAAATATATTTGAAAAATCTATATATAATGATTCAAAATCAAAGTAAAATATATTACTAAATAATAATTTTTTATTTTTAAATTTTTACTTCTTTTTATATGCTTATATTCTTTTTTGATTAAAAATAAATTATAAAAATTATAGTTGTCTCGCTAATTATTTATTTTGTAATTAATATTTCTATAAAAAATAAACTAATAAATAATTAAAATGAATATTTAAAATTATAATGAATACAAATTAAAATGAGATTTATGATTTATTATATGTGATATACCGGTTTAATGGTTTGATTATTTAGGAGTTTATCAATTTATGTTTTTATGATTTATAAAATGTGAATACCATGTATAATTATATTAATCTTACTAATTAATATATCATTTAAATTCAATATAAACAATTTTAATGATAGATATTATAATAATGATCAAAAATTAAATTAATAAACTATTATTAATAATATAAATATTAATTAAAATATATTTACATAACACAAAATGATTCAAAATCAAATCAAAATATATTACTAAATAATAATATTTAATTTTTAAAATTGTCCTTTTTTTATAAGCTTATATTTTTTTTGATTAAAATAAATTATTTAAATAATATTTGTCTAACTCGAAATTTATTTTGTAATTAATTTTTTTAAATAATTAAACTATAAATAATTAAAATGAATATTTAAAATTATAATAAATAGAAAAAAAATGAGAATTAAAATTTATTAAGTAGTATATAAATGTTAAAATGTTTATGTATTTAGGGGTTTCGGGGTTTATGAGCTTACTAATTTAATTAAGCATTTAATGGTGTATAGGTTTTATTTAAAAAATAAAATAACTAAAAATTTATTTTTATTATTTTTTCTTATTTTTTAAGATTATAACCTTTGAAAATATAATAATTTTAATTTTTTAAAAAGTGAATACAATATTTATTTATAATAATCATATATTTATCTATCATATAAATTCAATATAAACAATTTTATTGATATATATTATAATAATTATCAAAAAATAAATTAAAAATCTATTATAAATAAGATTGATATTACTTAAAATATAATATCAAAGCCTAAAATGATTCAAAATCAAAGCAAAATATATTACTAAATAATAATTATTTGTTTTTAATTTTTTTTTCTTTTCATAAGCTTATCAATTTTTTGATGAAAAAAAATTCTTATAAATTATATTTTTAACTCATAATTTATTTTATAATTAATACATATATAAAAATAAAAAACTAAACAATCAAAATGAATTTTTTAAATTATAATGAAAACAAATAAAAATGAAATTTATTAATTATTATTTAGGGTATACCGATTTAAAGGATTATCTATATAGACGTATCGGGATTTTGTAGTTTAGTGAATTTAAATGCATAGGCATTTAGTGGTGTATAGGTTTTATTTAAACAATAGAAAAACAAAGAAATTTTTTTTTATTTTTTCACATTTTCAAAGGTTATAACCTTTGAAAATGTGATAATTTTAAAATTTTTTTTAAAAGTGAATACAATATTTAGTTATAATAATCATTATATTTATATATCATATAAATTCAATATAAACATTTTTATTGATAAATATTCTAATAATGATGAAAAAATAACTTAATAATCTATTATTAATAAGATAGATATCAATTAAAATATAATTACAAAACATAAAATGATTCAGAAGCCAAGCAAAATATATTAAAATACAATAATTTTTTGTTTTGAATTTTTTTTTCTTTTAAAAAGTTTATCTATAATTTTTGATGAAAAATAATTTATATAAATTATATTTGTGTATCTCATAAATTATTTTGTAATTAATATTTATATAAAAGAAAATGAATAAATAATTAAAATGAATATTTAAAATTATAATTAAAAAATGAGATTTATTATTTATTATTTAGGGTATACCGAGCTAATTTAAATTAGATCTATCTTACTAATAATTTATTTTGTATTTAATATTTCTATAAAAATAAACTGAAAATTAATTAAAATAAAAATTTAAAATTATACTAAATAAAAATTAAAATGATATTTATAATTTATTATTAATGTCTACTAGTTTAATGGTTTAGTATTTAGAGGTTTTGTCTTTTAGGAGTTTAGCGATTTAGGTTTTTAGGCATTTAGTGGTTTATAGGTTTTATTTAATTAATAAAATAACAAAAAAAATTGTAATTTTTTGTCATTTTAATAGGTTATAACCTTAGAAAATATAATAATATTTAAAATTTTTTGAAATGTGAATACAATATTTATTTATAATAATATTAGTAATTATATATGATACAAATTCAATATAAATAATTTTATGATAGATATTATAATAATGATCAAAAATTAAATTAATAAACTATATATAATAAGATAGATATTAATTAAAAATATTTTAAAAACCCAAATTGATTTAAAATTAAAGTAAAATATATTAGTTGATAATAATTTTTAATTTTTAATAATACTTCTTTTAAAAGCGTATACATTTTTTTTGATTAAAAATAAATTATTTAAATTATATGTGTCGCACTCATAATTTATTTTGTAATAAAAATTTCTATAAAAATAAACTAATAAATAATTAAAATAAATACTTAAAATAATAATAAATTGAAATAAAAATTCAATTTATTAATTATTAAGTAGTATATAGTGGTATAATGGTTTATGTATTTAGGCATTACGAGGTTTAGAAGTTTACTGATATAACTTGTATTCATTTAGTGGTTTATAGGTTTTATTTAAAAAATAAAATAACATAAAATTTATTTTTATTATTTTTTCATATTTCCATAGGTTATAATCTTTGAAAATATAATAATTTTTAAAATTTTTTCAAAAGTGAATTCAATATTTAGTTATAATAATCATTATATCTATATATCATATAAATTCAATATAAACAATTTTATTGATTAATTTTATAATATTGATCAAAAAATAAATTAATAAACAATTATTAATAAGATAGATATCTATTAAAATATAATTACAAAACCAAAAATGATTCAGAAGTAGAGCAAAATATATTACTATATAATAAATTTTAGTTTATAAATTTTTTATTCTTTTTATAAGTTTATCTATATTTTTTGATGAAAAATAATTTATATAAATTATATTTGTCTAACTCATAATTTATTTTGTAATTAATATTCATATAAAAATAAAAAAGTAATAATTAAAATGAATATTTAAAATTATAATGAAAAAAAAATGAGATTTATTATTTATTATTTAGGGTATACCGGTTTAATTTAAGTTATATCTGTCTCACAATAATTTATTTTGTAATTAATATTTCTATAAAAATAAACTTATAAATAATTAAATAAAAATTTAAAATTATACTGAATAAAAATTAAAATGAGATTTATGATTTATTATTAATGTATACCAGTTTAATGGTTTAAGTATTTTGTGGTTTTATCATTTAGGAGCTTAGCAATTTATGTTTTTAGGCTTTTAGTGATTTATAGGTTTTATTTAAACAATAAAATAAGAAAAAAAATTGCAATTTTGTCATTTTTAAATGTTATAACCTTTGAAATTTTAATAATATTTAAAATTTTTTGAAATTTGAATACAATATTTAGTTATAATAATTTTAAAAATTCTATATCATATAAAATAAATACAAACAATTTTATTGGTAAATATTATAATAATGATCAAAAATTAAATTAATAAATTATTAATAATAAGATAGATATTAATTAAAAAATATTTATAAAACCCAAATTGATTCAAAATTAATGTAAAATATATTAGGTGATAATAATTTTTAATAATACTTCTTTTATACTTCTTTTAAAAGCGTATATATTTTTTATGATTAAAAATAATTTATTTAAATTAAATGTGTCGCACTCATAATTTATTTTGTAATAAAAATTTATTAAAAATAAACTAATAAATAATTAAAATGAATATTTAAAATAATAATAAATTGAAATAAAAATTAGATTTATTAATTATTAAGTAGTATATAGCAGTTTAATGGTTTATGTATTAAGGCATTACGGGGTTTAGAAGTTTACTGATATAACTATGTATGCATTTAGTGGTTTATAGGATTTATTCAAAAAATAAAATAACAAAATATTTATTTTAATTTTTTTTCATATTTCCAAAGGTTATAAACCTTTGTAAATATAATAATTTTTAAATTTTTTTCAAAAGTGAATTCAATAAATTAGTTATAATAATCATTATATTTATATATCATATAAATTCAATATAAACAATTTTATTGATTAATTTTCTAATAATGATCAAAAAATAAATTAATAATCTATAATTAATAAGATAGATATCAATTAAAAAAAGATAGATATCAATTAAAATATAATTATAAAACCTAAAATGATTCAGAAGCAAAGCAAAATATATTACTATATAATAATTTTTTGTTTAGATATTTTTTTTCTTTTAAAAAGATTATCTATAATTTTTTGATGAAAAATAATATATATAAATTATATTTATCTAACTAATAATTTATTTTGTAATTAATATTAATATATAAATAAACAAATAAATAATTAAAATGAATATTTAAAATTATAATAAAAAAAATTAGATTTATTAATTATTAATTATTATTTAGAGATACCGGTTTAATTTAAATTAGATCCGTCTCACTAATAATTTATTTTCTAATTAATATTTCTATAAAAATAAACTAATAATAATTAAAATAAAAAATTAAAATTATACTGAATAAAAATTAAAATGAGATTTAAGATTTATTAATGTATACCAGTTTAATAGTTTAAGTATTTAGAGGTTTTGTCGTTAGGAGTTTAGCGATTTATGTTTTTAGGCTTTTAGTGGTTTATAGGTTTAATATAAAAAAATAAAATAACAAAAAAAATTTCTATAATTTGTTATAATTTTCATAGGTTATTACCTTTGAAAATATTATAATATTTACAATTTTTTGAAATGTGAATACAATATTTAGGTATAATAATATTATTAATTATATATAATATAAATTCAATATAAACAATTTTATTGATAGACAATATAATAATGATCAAAAATTAAATTAATAAACTATTAATAAAAAGATAGATATTAATTAAAAAATATTTACAAAACCCAAATTGATTCAAAATTAAAGTAAAATATATTACTGGATAATAATTTTTAATTTTTAAATTTCTAATTCTTTTAGAACTGTATATTTTTTAGTATAAAAAATAAATTAATTAAATTATATTTGTTGCACTCATACTTTTTTTTGTAATAAATATTTAAATAAAAATAAACTAATAAATAATTAAAATGAATATTTAAAATCATAATAAATAGAAATAAAAATTAGATTTATTAATTATTAAGTAGTATATAGCAGTTTAATGGTTTATGTATTTAGGCATTATGGGGTTTAGGAGTATACTGATTTAAGTGTGTATGCATTTAGTGGTTTATAGGTTTTATTTAAGAAAAAAAATTAAAAAAAATTATTTTTATTATTTATAATAAAAATAATCATAACCTAAAATGATAAAATATTTATAATCATAACCTTTGAAAATATAATAATTTTTAAATTTTTTTCAAAAGTGATAAAATATTTATTTATAATAATCATAATAATTATATATCATATAAATTCAATATAAACAATTTTACTAATAGATATTCTAATAATTATCAAAAAATAAATTAAAAATTTATAATGAATAAGATTGATATTACTTAAAATATAATATCAAAACCTAAAATGATTCAAAAGCAAAGAAAAATATATCACTAAATAATAATTATTTATTTTTAAATTTTTATGATTTTTTTAAATTATAATTAAAAAATATAAAAATGAAATTTATTAATTATTATTTTGGTATATCGATTTAAAGGATTATCTATATAGGGGTATCGGGATTTTGTAGTTAAGTGATTTAAAAGCTTAGGCATTTAGTGGTGTATAGGTTTTATTTAAAAAATAGAAAAACAAAGAAAAAATATTTTTTTTTATTTTTTCACATTTTCAAAGGTTATAAACCTTGAAAATGTGATATATTTGAAATTTTTATCAAAAGTGAATACAATATTTAGTTATAATAATCTTTATATTTATATATAATATATATTCAATATAAATATTTTTATTGATAAATATTCTAATAATGATGATAAAATAATTTAATAATCTATTATTAATAAGATAGATATCAATCAAAATATAATCGCAAAACCTAAAAAGATTCAGAAGCAAAGCAAAATATATTACTATATAATAATTTTTTATTTTGAATTTTTTTTCTTTTAAAAAGTTTATCTATACTTTTTTGATGAAAAATAATTTACATAAATTATATTTGTGTAACTTATAAATATTTTGTAATTAATATTTATATAAAAATAAACAAATGAATAATTAAAAAGAATATTTAAAATTATAATTAAAAAAATAATATTGAGATTTATTATTTATTATTTAGGGTTACCAGTTTAAAAAAATTATTATTTATTATTTAGGGTTTTACAGATTTATGAGTTATTTAATTTAGTGTTTAGGCATTTAGTGGTTTATAGGTTTTATTTAAACAATGAAATATCAAAAAAAATTATATTTTTTTATTTTTTCACATTTTCAAAGGTTATAACATTTGAAAATATAATAATTTTAAAATTTTTTTTAAAAGTGAATTCAATATAATATTTATAATAATCATTATATTTAAATATCATATAAATTATATATAAACAATTTTATTGATAAATATTCTAATAATGATCAAAAAATAAATTAATAATCTATTATTAATAAGATAGATATCAATTAAAATATAATTACAAAACCTATAATGATTCAGAAGCAAAGCAAATTATATTATTATATAATAATTTTTTGTTTTTAATTTTTTTTAATAAGTTTATCTATATTTTATTTGATGAAAAATAATTTATATAAATTATATTTGTCTAACTCATAATTTATTTTTTAATTAATATTTATATAAAAATAAACAAATAAATAATTAAAATGAATATTTAAAATTATAATAAAAAAATAATATTTATTATTTATTATTTATTATTTAGGGATTCCGTTTAATATTTTAAGTATTTAGAGGTTTTGTTGTTTAGGACTTTAGCAATTTATGTTTTTAGGCATTTAGTAGTTTATAAGTTTTGTTTAAACAAAGGAATAACAAAAAAATTATTTTTGATATTTTTTCACATTTTCAAAGGTTATAACCTTTGACAATATAATAATTTTAAAATTTTTTAAAAATGTGAATAAAATATTTAGTAATAATAATCATTATAATTATATATAATATAAACTAAATATAAACAATTTTTATTGATAGATATGATATCAATTATCAAAAAATAAATTAATATTTTATTATTATTATGTTGGATATAAATTAAAATATAATTGCAAAACCTAAAATTATTCAAAATCAAAGTAAAATTTATTACTAAATAATATTTTTTTTAGTTTTTGCTTCTTTTTATAAGCTTATATATCTTTTTCATGAAAAATAAATTAGTTAAATTATATTTGTATCACTCATAATTTAGTTTGTAATTAATATTTTAATAAATTATTTAAATTATATTTAAGGTTTACAAGTTTAAAGTTTTAAGTATTTAGGGGCTTTTGTGTATAGGAGTTTAAATGTTTAAGTGTTTAGGCATTTAGTGGTTTATAAGTTTTATTTAAACAATGATATAGCAAAAAATTTATTTATATTTTTTTTTCTAATTTTTGAAGATTATATCCTTTGAAAATATAATAATTTTTAAATTTTTTTCAAATGTAAATATAATATTTATTTATAATAATCTTGATAATTATAATTCATTTGAATTCAATATAAATAATTATATTGCTAGATATTATAATTATGATCAAAAAATAAATTAATAAACTATTATTAATAAAATAGTTATTATTTAAAAAGTATTTGCAAAATCTAAATTTATTCAAATCAAAGTAAAATATATTACTAATAATAATTTTTTTAATGTTTTGCTTTTTTATAAGTTATATTTTGTTATTAAAATAAATTATTTAAATTATATTTGTCTTACTCATAATTCATTTTGTATTTATAATTCTATAATAATAAACTAATAATATTAAAATGAATATTTAAAATTTTAATGAATACAAATAAAATTGAGATTTATTATTTATTATTCAGGATATACCGGTTTAATGGTTTATGTATTTAAGTGTTTTGTTGTTCAGGAGTTTATTGATTTAATTGTTTAGACATTTAGTGATTTATAGTTTTTTTAAAGAATGAAAAAACAAAAAATTTAATTTATTGATTTTTTTTATTTTTGAAGGTAGTAACCTTTGAAAATATAATAATATTTAATTTTTTTTAAATGTGAATATAATATTTAGTTATAATAGTCTTAATAATTATATATAATGTAAACTCAATATAAATAATTTTATTGATAGATATTATAATAATGATCAATAAATAAATTAATAAACTTGTATTTATAAGAATGATATAAATTTAAATATAATTGTAAAATCTTAAATAATTCAAATTTAAAATAAGATATACTATTAAATAATAATTTTTTTATTTTTAAAATTTTGCCTCTTTTTAAGAGCATTTTTTTCGATGAAAAATAATTTATTTAAATTATATAAGTCGCACTAATAATTTTTTTGTAATTAATATTTCTATAGAAATAAACAGATAAATAATAAAAATGAATATTTAAAATTATAATGAATACTAATAAAACTGAGATTTATGATTTATTTTTTAGACTATACTAATTTAATGTTTTAAGTATTTATGGGCTTCGCGGTTTGGGAGTTTAGTCATTTTAGTATTTAGTCATTTAGTGGTTTATAGGTTTTATATAAAAAATAAAATAACAAAAAATTTATTTTTGTTATTTTTTATAATTTTTGAAGGTTATGACCTTTGAAAATATAATAATTTTTAAATTTTTTTGAAAAATGAATACAATATGAAGTTATAATAATCATAATAATTATATATAATATAAATTCAATATAAACTATTTTATTGATATTTATTATAATATGATCATAAAAAAGTAATAACCAATTATTAATAAGATAAATATTGTTTAAAATATATTTGCCAAACCTAAAATGACTCAAAATCAAAGTGAAATATTTTACTAAATTTTAAATTTTAATTTTTAAATTTTTTTATCCATATTTAAGCTTATATATTTTTTGATGAAAAATAAATTATTTAAATTATATTTGTCTCACTAATAATTTATTTTTTAATTTATATTTCTATAAAATTAAACTAATACATAATTAAAATGTATATTTAAAATTATAATGAATACTAATAAAAAAGTGATTTATGATTTATTATTTAGGGTATAATTATTTAATTGTTTATGTTTTTTGTGGTTTTGGGGTTAAAGATTTTATTGATTTATATGTTTACACATTTTCGTGTTTATAGGTTTTATTTAATCAATGAAATAACAAAAAATTTATTTTTATGAATTTTCGTGATTTTCAAAGGTTATGACCTTTAAAAATATAATAATTTTTTAATAGTTCTAAAATATGAATACAATACTTAGTTATAATAATCTTAATAATTATATTTGTTGTAGATTCAATATAAAAAATGTATTAATATATATTATAGTAATGATCAAAAAATAAATTAATAAACTATTATCAATAAGATAGATATTAATTAAAATATATTTGCATAACCCAAAATAATTCAAAATCAAAGTGAATTATATTACAAATTAAATTTTAAATTTTTGAAATTTTGTTTATTGTTATAATCTTATTTTTTTTCATAAAAAATAATTTATTTAAATTATATCAGTCTCACTCATTATTTATATTGTAATTAATATTTCTATAAAAATAAACTAAAAAATAATTAAAATGAATAATTAAAATTATAATGAATTCAAATAAAAATGAGATTTATTATTTATTATTTAGGTTATATAGGTTTAATGGTTTAAAAATTTAGGGGATTTTTGGGTTTAGGAGTCTAGAGATTTAAATGTTTAGTCATTTAGTGATTTATAAGTTTTATTTAAATAATAAAATAATAAAAAATTATTTTGGTGATTTTTTATCATTTTGAAGGTCATCACCTTTCAAATTATAATAATTTTTAAATTTTTTTCAAATGTAAATATAATATTTAGTTATAATAACTCAATAATTATAAGATAATTTAATTTTAATATAAGTAATTTTATTGTTCAATATTATAAAAATAATCAAATAATAAATTAATAACCTATTATTAATAATATAAATATTAATTAAAATATATTTACAGAACAAAAAATGATTCAAAATAAATCAAAATATATTACTAAATAATAATATTTAATTTTTAAAATTTTCCTTATTTTTATAAGCTTATAATTTTTTTTATTAAAATAAATTATTTAAATAATATTTGTCTCACTTGAAATTTATTTTGTAATTAATTTTTCTGAAAAATTATACTATAAATAATTAAAATGAATTTAAAAATTATAATAAAAAGAAATAAAAATGAGATTTATATTTTTTAAGTAGTAATAGCTGTTAAAAGGTTTATGTATTTAGGGGTTTCGAGATTTATGATCTTACTAATTTAATAAGTAAGCATTTAATGATCTATTGGTTTTATTTAAAAAATAAAATAACAAAAAATTTATTTTTATTATTTTTTCTGATTTTTTAAGGTTATAACCTTTGAAAATATAATAATTTTTAAATTTTTTTCAAAAGTGAATACATTATTTAGTTATAATAATCATTATATTTATATATGATATAAATTCAATATAACCAATTTTATAGATAAATATTCTAATAATGATGAAATACTAAATAAATTTTCTATTATTAATAAGATAGATATCAATTAAAATATAATTACAAAACCTAAAATAATTCAAAAGCAAAGCAAAATATATAATAATATACTAATTTTTTGTTTTAAATTTTTTTTATTTTAAAAAGTTTATCTATATTTTTGATTAAAAATAATTTATATAAATTATATTTGTGTAACTCATAATTTATTGTGTAATTAATATTTATATAAAAATAAACAAATAAATAATTAAAATGAATATTTAGAATTATAATGAAAAAAAAATGAGATTTAATAATTATTATTTAGGGTATACTAGTTTAATTTTAATTATATCTGTCTCACTAATAATTTATTTTGTAATTAATATTTCTATAAAAATAAACTGATAAATAATTAAAATAAAAATTTTAAATTATACTGAATAAAAATTAAAATGAGATTTATGATTTATTATTAATGTATACTAGTTTAATGGTTTAAGTATTTAGATGTTTTGTCATTTGAAAATTTAGTGATTTATGTTTTTAGGCATTTAGTGGTTTATAGGTTTTATTTAAACAATAAAATAATAAAAAAAAATTTATAATTGTTTCTCATTTTCATAGGTTATAACCTTTCAAAATATAATAATATTTAAAATTTGTTTAAATATAAATATAATATTTTAGTTATAATAATATTACTAACTATATATCATATAAATTGAATATAAATAATTTTATTGATAGATATTATAATAATGATTAAAAATTAAATTAATAAATTATTAATAAAAAGATAGAAATTAATTAAAAAAATATTTACAAAACACAAATAGATTCAAAATTAAAGTAAAATATATTACGGAATAATAATTTTAAATTTTTAAATTTTTACTTCTTTTATATACGTATTTATATTATTTCAATAAAAATAAATTATATTTGTCCCTCTCATAATTTATTTTGTAATAAATATTTCTATAAATATAAACTAATAAATAATTACAATGAATATTTAAAATTATAATAAATAGAAATAAAAATTAGATTTAATATTTATTATGTATTATATATCGGTTTTATGGTTACTGTATTGAGGCATTATGGGGTCTAGGAGTTTACTTATTTAACTGTGTATGCATTTCTTAGTTTATAGGTTTTATTTAAAAACACAAAAAACAAAAAATTTATTTTTCTTATTTTTTGATATTTTGAAAGGTTATAACCTTTGAAAATATAATAATTTTTAAATTTTTTTCAAAAAGTGAATAAATATTTATTTATAATAATCATAATAATTATATATCATATAAATTCAATATAAACAATTTTATTGATAGATATTCTAATAATTATCAAAAAATAAATTAAAAATATATTAAGAATACATTGATATTACTTAAAATATAATATCAAAACCTAAAATGATTCAAAAGAAAAGCAAAATATATTACTTTATAATAATTGTTTGTCTTTAAATTTTTATTCATTTTATAAGCTTATTTATTTTTTGATGAAAAATAATTTTTATAAATTATATTTTTAACTCATAATTTATTTTATAATTAATATATATATATATATATATATATATATATATATATATATATATAAAACTAAAGAATCAACATAAATTTTTTAAATCATAATGAAAACAAATAAAAATGAGATTTATTAATTATTATTTAGGGTATCCAGGTTTAAAGGATTATCTATATAGGGGTATCGGGATTTTGTAGTTTAGTGATTTAAGTGTTAAGGCATTTAGTGATGTATAGGTATTATTTATACAATGAAATAATAATTTTTTTTTATTTTTTCACATTTTCAATGGTTATAACCTTTGAAAATATAATAATTTTAAAATTTTTTTCAAAAGTGAATATAATATTTAGTCATAATAATCATTATATTCATATATCATATAAATTCAATATAAACATTTTTATTGATAAATATTCTAATAATGATCAAAAATAAATTAATAATCTATTATTAATAAGATAGATATCAATTAAAATATAATTACAAAACATAAAATGATTCAGAAGCAAAGCAAAATATATTACTATATAATAATTTTTTGTTTTGAAAATTTGTTTTCTTTTAAAAAGTTTATCTATAATTTTTTGATGAAAAATAATTTACATAAATTATATTTGTCTAGCTCAATTTATTTTGTAATTAATATTTATATATAAATAAACAAATAAATAATTAAAATGGATATTTAAAATTATAATGAAAAAAAATTAGATTTATTATTTATTATTTAGGGATACTGTTTTAATTTAAATTAGATCTGTCTCACTAATAATTTATTTTGTAATTAATATTTCTATAAAAAAAACTAATAAATAATAAAAATAAACATTTAAAATTATACTGAATAATATTTAAAATGAGATTTATGATTTATTATTACTGTATACCAGTTTAATAGTTTAAGTATTTTGAGGTTTTTTCATTTAGGATTTTAGCGATTTATGTTTTTATGATTTTAGTGGTTTATACGTTTTATTTAAAAAAATAAAATATCATAAAAATTTGCTATAATTTTTTCTCATTTTCATAGGTTATAACCTTTGAAAATATAATAATATTTATAATTTTTTGAAATGTGAATACAATACATAGTTATAATAATATTAATAATTATATATCATATAAATTCAATAAACAATTTTATTGATATATATTATAATAATGATCAAAATTAAATTTATAAACTATTTATATTAAGATAGATATTAATTAAAAAATAATTACAAACCGAAATTGATTCAAAATTATAGTAAAATATATTTCTGAATAACAATTTTTAATTTTTAAATTTTTACTTCTTTTATAAGCATATATATTTTTTAAATTATATTTGTCACACTCATAATTTATTTTGTAATAAATATTTCTACAAAAATAAACTTATATAAAATTAAAATGAATATTTAAAATTATAAAAAAAAGAAATAAAAATTAGATTTATTATTTATTATGTATTATATATCGGTTTAATGGTTACTGTATTTAGGAATTACGTGGTCAAGGAGTTTACTTATTAAACTGTGTATGCATTTAGTAGTTTATAGGCTTTATTTAAAAAATAAAAAAACAAAAATTTATTTTTATTTTTTTTTGATATTTTCAAAGGTTATAACCTTAGAAAATATAATAATGTTTAAATTTTTTAAAAGTGAATTCAATATTTAGTTATAATAATCATTATATTTGTATATCATATAAATTCAATATAAACTATTTTATTGATAAATATTCTAATAATGATAAAAAATTAAATTAATAATCTATTATTAATAAGATAGATATCAATTATAATATAATTACAAAACCTAAAATGATTCAGAAAAAAGCAAAATATATTACTATATATTAATTTTTTGTTTTGAATTTTTTTTTAAAAAGTTTATCAATATTATTTTATGAAAAATAATTTAAATAAATTATATTTGTGTAACTCATAATTTATTTTGTAATTAATATTTATATAAAAATAAACAAATAAATAATTAAATTCGAATTTTTAAAATTAAAATGAAAAAAAATGAGATTTATTCTTTATTATTTAGGATATGCAGGTTTAATTTAAATTAGATCTGTCTCACTGATAATTTATTTTGTAATTAATATTTCTATAAGAATAAACTGATAGATAATTAAAATAATAATTAAAATTATATTGAATAATTAAAACAATTTATTTTGTTCCTCTCTCAATTCTAGAATGATTGCTAAAGTTCTAACCAAAATAATAGGAGCTTTTACTTTATCTCTATTATGTCTCATCATATTTGATGTTGAATCACTGGGCTATCAAAGGTAATTTGACTCATGTACGCTAACAGTCTAAACCAAAGTTGTACCCCTATGTGTTGAAATAGCTAGTTGTTGAGGATGCTATTTATATTGATTATTGCAATTTCTTCTAAAATATCTCTCATGCACACACTCAAAGCAATTTTTTTAAAACTTAGTTCACCTCTAAAAAAATAACCACCTTGTAGCCTATTAGAACAAACTAGCCCCAGGGTAGTTTGAGCAGGGCAAGAAGTATGGGCTATCTTTCAATCAAGAATCAAAAAATTTATTTTATTGGCATGTCTAAGCTTTTTTCATATCCTCATGGATATGAAAAGTATCATTTCTTTCTTTTTATATTAAATTAGTTATGTATACAAGCTCACAATACCCAAAAATGTGTAAATGAATCATATTCAAATGTATAACCGGTTTTAATCATTGCTCAAAAACATAGTTTTACATATTGACACTTGAGGTCACAAATCAAAAGAAAAAGCCATAAAGATATTTCTAATCCCAAGAATTTTAGCTAAAGAAAGTTATAAAGAGTAGTACTCGAGCTTTAACTATTTCTAGGGTCATGACTTTTGCTCTTGAGGATTGTCCAAAGTTACAATCATTCCTAGTGCAATTACTTTGCAAAACAAAGATAAAATGCACAAGCTATGGTCATATGCAATACTGTGACCTAGTATTATAGTGATTAAATATGTATTCATGATCATTCTTAGTGCCATAATAATATGTTTAACAGAGAGACACAATTTATGGCATATTCTCATCGATATGATTTTGAGTTCTAGAGACAAAATATATAATCATGACCATTGCTAATGTTATAATACTCTAAAGCAAGAATGTGACTTAATCCATAACTCACTCCTTGAGTCATGACTTTGTGTTACATATACAAATGATAAATCTGTGGCATTCCTAAAAGTGGTGAATTTCAATTTAAATTTAACAATTAGTCATTTGATTATAAAAGTGCAAAACATGAGATTTAGGATTTAGGGCTTATGGATTAGGGTTATAGTTTATGGTTTAAAGTTTTAGATTTAAAGTTTAGGGTTTATGGTTTTTTTTTTTTTGGAAAATACTCACTTTATTTATCATTTAGGCACACAACTTACAAGAGACTAAAAACCTACTAATTTAGGCCATCCCACCAAATCCTATAAATCTTAATGATTCTATGCATAAAATACATAAAAAACATAATGCCTAATAATTCGAAGCGTACGAATACAACTAAAATCACCTGGCATTCCCGGACATCAGAGGTTGCATTGAGTCATTATGCGCACTACATACTTTCCATTCGGATTTGTCCAAGCCTTTTGGAGGAACATGAATGATGCACCATATTAAAACTATGCAAATATAAGATTGTGCATGTGTGTGCATGCATCATCAAGCATTTTCCTATGTCATTGCTATGCAATGGAATACATGTAAAACTGAATACCCATAAATCCACGAGTCCATATCTACGGCACATTATCAATTCATTCTCAATTCTGAATTCCACATTCTTTTGCTCCAATGATCCTCAAAAGAGTATCTCTTGGGTTAGAATGCTTCCTCCTCGAGCTCCAAGAAGTGGCTGTATGTTGCACCGACAAAATATCAAAAAATATGCATGCATCCATGTGCATGTGTGATGAGGTTCTTCTCATAGTCTAATTATCTACGCATACAACCAAGCTAGAATACAAGTAAAATTATAAAATACTATAAAGATGGGCCTTCTCCTCCCGGGAGAGTAGCATCGCCTAATGTGTATTTACAAAATGCATTAGTAGGCCCCACTTAGAGATACTCATGGGTCCAGTTGCCCTCATTGCATGCTACATAGAGAACATACAAGATTGTGTGTGTGAGTATGTCATGATCCATCTCTACAAGTACATGTGCATACAATGTTCAAAATACAAATAAGACTACAAACATAAACTACAAGTTTGAATCATTCGCTCCCGTGTGGCTGGTCTAGACTCCATTGCTTTGTGGCCCTGTTTGGTGATGCTTCAGATTTTTCCGGCTCTCTAATTAATGCTGGATTATCCGCTACTCATGTTGGGCGATGGTTGGGTGGCCCTCTATGCTGCCTGATATGGCTAGTGGGACCCACTCCTAGCTACTCCTGGGTTTACTCCCTACCACTTTGCTTAGTCTTGTGAGTTGTCTGAATGTTATCATCCCGGTTTGCTAGTTGGGCCCTCCACATGCTGGTGGCACATAGTTCTGGCTGCTTTCAGGACTTGCTTGCCCCTCTAAATGCTATCCCAAAATGGACAAGAATATGTGCACGAGTGTACTGTGGTCCATCGCTATGTGTGTGTGGTGTTGCAGTATCAGGGTTTACTTGTTTAGTAATTTAATTATTTAGGTATTTTGTGGTTTATAGGTTTTATTTAAATAATTAAATAACAAAAATATTATTTTTATTATTTTTTCTCATTTTCAAGGTTATAACCTTTGAAAATATTATAATTTTTAATTTTTTTTTCAAATGTTAATACAATATTTAATTATAATAATCATAAAAATTAAATATCATGTAAATTCAATATAAATAATTTTATTGATCGATATTATAATACTAATCATAAAATATATTAATAAACTATTATTAATAAGATATATATTAATTAAAAAATATTTGCAAAACCTAAAATGATTCAAAACCTATGTAAAATATATTACTATATAATAATTTTTTATTTTTAAATTTTTGATTCTTTTTATATGCTTATTAATTTTTTTGACGAATATAAATTATTTAAATTATATTTGTCTAATTCATAATTTTATTTTGCAATTAATATTTGTATAAAAATAAACTAATAAATAATTAAAATGTATATTAAAATTATAATGAATACAAATAAAAATGAGATTTATGATTAATTATTTAGGATATACTTGTTTAATGGTTTAAGTATTTAGGAGTTTAGGAGTTTAGTGGTTTAAGTCTTTAGGGCATTTAGTAGTTTATATGTTTTATTTATATAATGAAATAACAAAAAAAAACTTATTTTTAATATTTTTTTATCAATTTTGAAGGTTATAACCTTTATAAATATAATAATTTTTAAATTTTTTTAAATGTGAATATAATATTTAGTTATAATAAACTTAATAATTATATATCATGTAAATTAAAAATAAACAATTTTATTGATAGATATTAATAAACTAAATATAAATATAAAAATAATAATTATAAAAAAAATAAATTAATAAACTATTATTTATTGATAGATATTTATATATTATTTATAAATACTTAAACATTTAAAGATGGTTTAAATGTTTAAGTATTTAAGTGTTTTGGGGTTTAGGAGTTTAATGATTTAAGCATTTAGGCATTTAGTAGTTTATAGGTTTTATATTAACAATAAAATAACAAAAAATTTATTTTTGTGATTTTATCTCATTTTCAAAGATGATAATCTTTAAAAATATAATAATTTTTAAATTATTTTGAAATGTAAATATAATATTTAGTTATAATAATCTTTATAATTATATATCATGTAAATTCAATATAAACAATTTTATTGATAAATATTCTAATAATGATCAAAAAAAAATTAATAATCTATTATTTATAAGATAGATATCAATTAAAATATAATTATAAAACCTAAAATGATTCAGAAGCAAAGCAAAATATATTACTATATAATAATTTTTTATTTAGAATTTTTTTTTCTTTTAAAAAGTTTATCTATAATTTTTTGCTTAAAAATAATTTATATAAATTATTTTTGTCTAGCTCAATTTATTTTATAATTAATATTTATATATAAATAAACAAATAAATAATTAAAATTATAAAGAAAAAAATGAGATTTATTATTTATTATTTAGGGATAATATTTTAATTTAAATTTGGTTTGTCTCACTAATAATTTATTTTGTAATTAATATTTTTATAAAAATAAACTGATAAATAATTAAAATAAAAATTTAAAATTATACTGAATAAAAATTAAACTGAGATATAGGATTTATTATTTATCTATACAAGTTTAATGGAATAATTATTTAGAGGTTTTGTCGTTTAGGAGTTTAGCAATTTATGTTTTTAGGAATTTAGTGGTGTATAGGTTTTATTTAAAATATAAAATAATAATAAATATATTTTTATTATTTTTTGAAATTTTCAAATGTTATAACCTTTCAAAATATAATAATTTTTAAGATTTTTTTCAAAAGTGAATACAATCTATAGTTATAATAATCATTATATTTATATATCATATAAATTCAATATAAACAATTTTATTGATAAATATTCTAATAATGATCAAAAAATAAATTAATAATCTATTATTAATAAAATAGATTTCAATTAAATAAAATATAGATATAAATTAAAATATAATTATAAAACATAAATTAGATTTATTATTTATTATTAAGGGATACCGGTTTATTTAAATTTGATCTAGCTCTCTAATAATTTATTTTGTAATTAATATTTTTATAAAAATATACTGATAAATAATTAAAATAAAAAATTTAAATTATACTGAATAAAAATTAAATGAGATATAAGATTTATTCTTAATGTATACCAGTTTAATAGTTTAAGTATTTAGAGGTTTTGTAATTAGGAGTTTCGCGATTTATGTTTTTAGGCTTTTAGTGGTTTATAGGTTTTATATAAAATAAAATAATAAAAGAAAATATAATAATGTTTAAATTTTTTTCAAATGCGAATACAATATTTAGTTATACTAATCTTTATATTTATATATTATATAAATTCAATATAAACAATTTTATTGATAAATAATCTAATAATAATCAAAAAATAAATTAATAATCAATTAATAATAAGATAGATATTAATTAAAATATAATTACAAAACTTAAAATGATTCAGAAGCAAAGATAAATATATTACTATATAATAATTTTATGTTTTTGAATTTTTTTTTCTTTTAATAAGGTTATCTATATTTTTTTATGAAAATAATTTATATAAATTATATTTGTCTAACTCATAATTTCTTTTGTAATTAATATTTATATATAAATAAAAGAATAAATAATTAATATAAATATTTAAAATTATAATGAAAAAAAAATAAGATTTATTATTTATTATTTATTATTTAGGGATACCGGTTTAATTTAAATTAGATCCATCTCGCAAAGAATTTATTTTGTAATTAATATTTCTATAATAATAAACTGATAAATTATTAAACTAAAAATTTAAAATTATACTAGATAAAATTTAAAATGAGATTTAAGATTTATTCTTAATGTAAACTAGTTTAATAGTTTAAGTATTTAGAGGTTTTGTTGTTAGGAGTTTAGCGATTTATGTTTTTAGGCTTTTAGTGGTTTATAGTTTTTATAAAAAAAATAAAATAACAAAAAAAAATTTTATAATTTGTTATCATTTTCATAGGTTATAAGATTTGAAAATATAATAATATTTACAATTTTTTGAAATGTGAATACAATATTTAGTTTTAATAATATTAATAATTATATATCATATAAATTCAATATAAATAATTTTATTGATAAATAATATAATAATGATCAAAAATTAAATTAATAAACTATTAATAAAAAGATAGATATTAATTAAAAATAAATTAATTAAATTATATTTGTCGCATTCATACTTTATTTTGTAATAAATATTTTTATAAAAATAATATAATAAATAATTAAAATGAATATTTAAAATTATAATAAATAAAAATAAAAATTAGATTTATTAATTATTAAGTAGTATATAGTAGTTTAATTGTTTAAGTATTTAGGCATTACGGGGTTTAGTAGTTTACTGATTTAACTGTGTATGCATTTAGTGGTTTATTGGTTTTATTTAACGATAAAAATAAAAAAAATTATTTTTATTATTTTTTGATATTTTCAAAGGATATAACTTTACAAAATATAATAATTTTTAAATTTTTTTCAAAAGTGAATTCAATCTTTAGTTATAATAATCATTATATTTGTATAACATATAAATTCAATATAAACTATTTTATTTATAAATATTCTAATAATGATCAAAAAAATAAATTAATAATCTATTATTGATAAGATAGATATCAATTATAATATAATTACAAAACCTAAAATGATTCGAAGCAAAGCAAAATCTATTACTATATATTAATTTTTGTTTTGAATATTTTTTTCTTTTAAAAAGTTTATCTATATTATTTTGATTAAAAATAATTTATTTAAATTATATTTATATAACTCATAATTTATTTTGTAATTAATATGTATATAAAAATAAACAAATAAATAATTAAATTCAAATATTTAAAATTAAAATGAAAAAAAAATGAGATTTATTCTTTATTATTTAGGATATACCGATTTAATTTAAATTAGATCTGTCTCACTGATAATTTATTTTGTAATTAATATTTCTATAAGAATAAACTGATAGATAATTAAAATAATAATTAAAATTATATTGAATAATTAAAACAATTTATTTTGTTCCTCTCTCAATTCTAGAATGATTGCTAAAGCTCTAACCAAAATAATAGGAGCATTTACTTTATCTGTATTATGTCTCATCATATTTGATGTTGAATCACTGGGCTATCAAAGGTAATTTGACTCATGTACGCTACCAGACTAAACCAAAGTTGTACCCCTATGTGTTTAAATAGCTAGTTGTTGAGGATGCTATTTATATTGATTATTGTAGTTTTTCTAAAATATCTCTCATGCACACACTCAAAGCAATTTTTTTAAAACATAGTTCACATCTAAAAAAATAACCACCTTGTAGCCTATTAGAACAAACTAGCCCCAGGGCAGTTTGAGGAGGGCAAGAAGTTTGGGCTCTCTTTCAATCAAGAATCAAAAAATTTATTTTATTGGCATGTCTAAGCTTTTTTTTATATCCTCATGGATATGAAAAGTATCATTTCTTTCTTTTTATATTAAATGAGTTATGTTTACAAGCTGACAATACCCAAAAAGGTGTAAATGAATCATATTAAAATGTATAAAAGGTTTTAATCATTGCTCAAAATATTTGACTTTCATATTGATACTTGTGGTCACAAATCAAAGGAAAAAGCCATAGAGATATTTCCAATCCCAAGAATTTTAGCTAAAGAAAGTTATAAAGAGTAGTACTCGAGCTTTAACTATTTCTAGGGTCATGACTTTTGCTCTTGAGGAATGTCCAAAGTTACAATCATTCCTAGTCCAATGACTTTGCAATATAAAGATAAAATGCACAAGCTATGGTCATATCTAATACTGTGACCCAATATTATAGTGATTAAATATGTATTCATGATCATTCTTAGTGCCATAACAATATGTTCAACAGAGAGACACAAATTATGGCATATTCTCATCTATTTGATTTTGAGTTCTAGAGACAAAATATACAATCATGACCATTGCTAATGCTACAATAATCTAAAGCAAGAAAGAGACTGAATCCATAACTCTCCCCTTGAGTCATGACTTTGTGTTACATATACAAAAAGATAAATTTGTGACATTCCTAAAAGTTTTGAATTTCAATTTAAACTTAACACTTAGTCATTCGATTATAAAAGTGCAAAACAAGAGATTTAGGATTTAGGGTTTATGGATTAGGGTTATATTTTATGGGTTAAGGTTGAGGATTTAAAGTTTATGGTTTATGGTTTTTTTTTGTTTTTTTTAGAAAATACACACTTTATTTATCATTTAGGCACATAACTTACGAGAGACTAAAATGCTGACTAATTTAGGCCAACCCAACAAAACTTATGCACCTTAATGATTCTATGCATAAAATAAATAAAAAAACAAAATGCCTAATAATTCCAAGCATACGAATACAACTAAAATCACCTGGCATTCCCAGACTTCGGAGTTGGCATTGAGTCATTATGCGCATTGCATCCTTTCCCTTCGGATTTGTCCAAGCCTTTTGGAGGAACCTGAATGATGCACCATATTAAAACTATGCAAATATAAGATTGTGCATGTGTGTGACATGCAGCATCAAACATTTGCCTAGGTCATTGCTATGCAATGGAATAAATGTAAAATTGAATACACATATATCCACAAGTCCATATCTACGGCACTTTGTCAATTCATTCTCACCTCTGAATTCCTCATTCTTTTGCTCCAATGATTCACAAAAAAGTGTCTCTTGGGTTAGAATGCTTCCTCCTAGTGCTCCAAGAAGTGGTTTTATGTTGCACCGACAAAATATCAAAAAATATGCATGCATCGGTGTGCATGTGTGATGAGGTCCATCTCATAGTCTAATTATCTACACATACAACCAAGCTAGAATACAAGTAAAATTACAAAATGCTATAAAGATGGGCCTTCTACTCTCGAGAGTGTAGCATCGCCTAATGTGTATTTGCAAAATGCATTTGTAGGCCCCACTTAAAGATACTCATGGGTCTAGTTGCCCTCATTGCATGCTACATAGAGAACATATAAGATTGTGTTTGTGAGAATGTCATGATCCATCTCTAGAAGTACATGGTGTATACAAAGCCAAAATACAAATAAGACTACAAACATAAACTAAAAGTTTGAATCTTTCGCTCTCGTGTGGCTGGTCTGGACTCCATTGCTTACTAGCCCTGCTCGGTGATGCTTATTTTTTTTTCGGCTCTCCAAAAAATAATGGATTACCCGCTACTCCTGTTGGGTGATAGTTGGGTGGCCCCCTTTGCTACCTGATACGACTAGTGGGGCCCAGTCCTAGCTACTTCTGGGTTTACTCCCAACCACTTTGCTCAATCTCGTCAGTTGTCTGAATGTTATCATCCCGGATTGCTAGTTGGGCACTTTACAAGCTAGTGACACAAACTTCTGGCTGCTTCCAGGACTTGCTGGCCCCTCTAAATGCTACACTAAAATGGACGAGAATATGTGCACGTGTGTACTGTGGTCCGTTGCTATGTGTGTATGGTTCAACAGTATCATGGTTTAGTAGTTTATTAATTTAAGTATTAAGGTATTTTGTGGTTTATAGGTTTTATTTAAATAATTAAATAACAAAAAAATAAATTTTATGATTTTTTCTCATTTTCAATGTTATAACCATTGAAAATATTATAATTTTTTATTTTTTTCAAATGTTAATACAATATTTAATTATAATAATCATACAAATTAAATATTATGTAAATTTAATATAAATAATTTTATTGATCAATATTATAATACGGATCACAAGATAGATTAATAAACTATTATTACTAAGATAGATATTAATTAAAATATATTTGCAAAACCTAAAATGATACAAAATCAAAGTAAAATATATTACTAAATAATTATTTTTTATTTTTAAAATTTTGATTCTTTTTATAAGCTTATAAATTTTTTTGATGAAGATAAATTATTTAAATTTTATTTGTCTCATTCATAATTTTATTATGCATTTAATATTTCTATAAAAATAAACTAATAAATAATTAAAATGTATATTGAAATTATAATGAATACAAATAAAAATCAGATTTATGATTAATTAATTTGGGTAAACCGGTTTAATGGTTTAAGTACTTAGGAGTTTAGGAGTTTAGTGATTTAAGTGTTTAGGCATTTAGTAGTTTATATGTTTTGTTTAAATAATGAAATAACAAAAAAATTATTTTTCAAATTTTTTATCAATTTTGAAGGTTATAACCTTTATAAATATAATAATTTTTAAATTTTTTTCAAATGTGAATACAATATTTAGTTATAATAAACGTAATAATTATATATCATGTAAATTAAAAATAAACAATTTTATTGATAGAAATTAATAAACTAAATATAAATATAAATATAATAATGATCTAAAAATACATTAATAAACTATTATTTATTGATAGATATTTAAATATTATTTATAAATACTTAAAGTTTTAAAGATGGTTTAAATGTTTAATTATTTAAGGGTTTTAGGGTTTTGGGGTTTAGAAGTTTAATGATTTAATCATTTAGGCATTTAGTAGTTTATAGGTTTTATATAAACAATAAAATAACAAAAAATTTATTTTTGTGATTTTATCTCATTTTCAAAGATGATAAACTTTAAAAATATAATAATTTTTAAATTAATTTCAAATGTAAATATATTATTTAGTTATAATAATCTTAATAATTATATATCATTTAAATTCAATATAATTAATTTTATTGATAAATATTTTAATAATGATCAAAAAATAAATTAATTATCTATTATTAATAAGATAAATATCAAATAAAATATAATTTCAAAACCTAAAATGATTCAGAAGCAAAGCAAAATATTTTACTATATAATAATTTTTTGTTTTGAAAATTTTTTTTCTTTTAAAAAGTTTATCTATAATTTTTTGTTGAAAAATAATTTATATAAATTATTTTCGTCTAGCTCAATTTATTTTGTAATTAATATTTATATATAAATAAACAAATAAATAATTAAAATTACTATTTAAAAATATAATGAAAAAAATAAGATTTATTATTTATTATTTAGAAATACTATTTTAATTTAAATTAGATCTGTCTCACTAAAAATTTATTTTCTAATTAATATTTGTATAAAAATAAACTGATAAATAATTAAAATAAAAATTTAAAATTATACTGAATATAAATTAAAATAAGATTTATGATTTATTATTAATCTATACCAGTTTAATGGAATAAGTATTTAGAGGTTTTGTCCTTTAGGAGTTTAGCAATTTATGTTTTTAGGCTTTTAGTTGTCTATAGATTTTATTTAAAAAATAAAATAACAATAAATTTATTTTTATTATTTTTTGATATTTTCAAATGTTATAACCTTTCAAAATATAATAATTTTTAAATTTTTTTCAAAAGTGAATACAATCTTTAGTCATAATAATCATTAGATTTATATATCATATAAAATCAATATAAACAATTTTATTGATAAATATTCTAATAATGATCAAAAAATAAATTAATAATCTATTAATAGATAGATTTCAATTAAAAAAAAGATAGATATCAATTAAAATATAATTATAAAACCTAAAATGATTCAGAAGCAAAGCAAAATATATTACTATATAATAATTTTTTGTTTATAATTTTTTTCTCTTTTAAAAAGCTTATCTATAATTTTTTGATGAAAAATAATATATATAAATTATATTTGTCTTATTCAATTTATTTTGTAATTAATATTAAAATATAAATAAACAAATAAATATTTAAAATGAATATTTAAAATTTTAATGAAAAATAAATAAGATTTATTATTTATTATTTGGGGATACCGATTTAATTAAATTAGATCTGTCGCTCTAATAATTTATTTTGTAATTAATATTTCTATAAAAATAAACTGATAAATTATTAAAATAAAAATTTAAAATTATACTGAATAAAAATTAAAATGATATTTAAGATTTATTATTAATGTATACCAGTTTAATGGTTTAAGTATTTAAAGGTTTTGTCGTTAGGAGTTTATCGATTTATGTTTTTAGGCTTTTAGTGGTTTATAGGTTTTATATAAAAAAATAAAATAACAAAAAAAATTTCTATAATTTGTTATCATTTTTATAAGTTATTACCTTTGAAAATATAATAATATTTATATTTTTTTGAAATGTGAATTCAATAATTAGTTATGATAATATTAATTATTAAATATCATATAAATTCAATATAAACAATTTTATTGTTAGATAATATAATAATGATCAAAAATTAGATTAATAAACTATTAATAAAAAGATAGATATTAATTAAATAATATTTACAAAACTCAAATTGATTCAAAATCAAAGTAAAATATATTACTGGATAATAATTTTTAATTTTTAAATTTTTACTTCTTTTATAAGCGTATATATATTTTTCAATTAAAAATAAATTAATTAAATTATATTTGTTTTACTGATAATTTATTGTGTAATAAATATTTCAATAAAAATAAACTAATAAATAATTAATATGAATATTTAAAATTATAATAAATAGAAATAAAAATTAGATTTATTAATTATTAAGTAGTATATAGCAGTTTAAAGGTTTATGTATTTAGGCATTTAGTGGTTTATACGTTTTAATTAAACAATGAAATAACAAAAAAATTATTTTGATATTTTTTCACATTTTCAAAGGTTATAACCTTTGAAAATATAATAATTTTAAAATTTTTTAAATATGTGAATACAATATTTAGTAATAATAATTATTATAATTATTTATAATATAAACTAAATATAAATAATTTTATTGATAGATATGATATCAATTATCAAAAAATAAATTAATATGCTATTATTAATATGATAGATATAAATTAAAATATAATTGCAAAACCTAAAAATATTCAAATTGCAAGTAAAATTTATTACTAAATAATAATTATTTTTAGTTTTTGCTTCTTTTTATAAGCTTAATTTTTTTTTTGATGAAAAATAAATTATTTAAATTATATTTGTATCACTCATAATTTATTTTGTAATTAATATTTTAATAAATTATTTAAATTATATTTAAGGTTTACGAGTTTAAAGGTTTAAGTATTTATGGTCTTTTGTGTTTAGTAGTTTAGAGGTTTAAGTGTTTAGGCATTTAGTGGTTTATAAGTTTTATTTAAACAATGATATAACAAGAAATTTTTTTTATTATTTTTTTAATTTTTGAAGGTTAAAACCATTGAAAATATAATAATTTTTAATTTTTTTTCAAATGTAAATATAATATTTAGTTATAATAATCTTATTAATTATAAGTCATTTAAATTCAATGTAAATAATTACATTGCTAGATATTATAATAATTATAAAAAAAAGTTTAATAAATAATTATTAATAAGATAGATATTATTTAAAATATATTTGCTAAATCTAAATTTATTCAAAATCAAAGTAACATATATTACTTAATAATAATTTTTTTAATGTTTTGCTTTTTTTATAACTTTATATTTTTGTTATTATAAATAAATTATTTAAATTAATTTGTCTTACTCATAATTTATTTTGTAATTTATAATTTTATAATAATAAACTAATAAATTATTAAAATAATTATTTAAAATTATAATGAATACAAATAAAAATGAGATTTATTATTTATTATTCAGGATATACCGGTTTAATGGTTCAAGTATTTAGGTGTTTTTGGGATTAGGAGTTTAGTGATTTAAGTGTTTAGACCTTTAGTGATTTATAGTTATTATCTCAAGAATTAAAAACAAAAAAAAATTTAATTTTTTGAATTTTTTTAATTTTTGAAGGTTGTAACCATTGAAAATATAATAATTTTTAATTTTTTTAAATGTGAAAATAATATTTAGTTATAATAATCTTAATAATTATATATAATATAAATTAATATAAATAATTTTATTAATAGATATTAAAATAATGATCAATAAATAAATTAATAAACTAGTATTAATAAGAATGATATAAATTAAAATATAATTGTAGAATCTAAAATGATTCGAAATCAAAATAAAATATATTACTAATTTATAATTTTTTATTTTAAAAAATTTGGCTCATTTTATGAGCATATATAATTTTTTGATGAAAAATAAATTATTTAAATTATATCTATCTCACTAAATATTTATTTTGTAACTAATATTTCTATAAAAATAAATTGATAAATAATTAAAATGAATATTTAGAATTATAATGAATTCTAATATAAAAAGATTTATTATTTATTATTTATTATTTATTATTTAGAGTATTCCTATTTAATGGTTTAAGTTTGTTGTGGTTTTGGGGTAAATGAATTTATTGCTTTATATGTTTGCACATTTTGGTGTTTATAGGTTTTATTTTATCAATGAAATATCAAAAACTTTTTTTTTATGAATTTTCGTGATTTTCAAAGGGTATTACCTTTGAACATATAATAATTTTTTAATCTTTCTAAAATATGATTGCAATACTTAGTTATAATAATCATATATAATTATATTTTATGTAAATTTAATAAAAAAAAATTTATTAATATAGATTATTATAATGATTGAAAAATAAATTAATAAACTATTATTAATAAGATAGATAATAATTACAAAATATTTGCAGAACCCAAATAATTCAAAATCAAAGTTAATTATATTACTAGATAAAATTTTAAATTTTTGATATTTTTTTTATTTTTATAAGCTTATTTTTTTCATAAAAAATAATATATTTAAAGTATATGTCTCACTCATTAATTATTTTGTAATGAAAATTTCTATTAACATAAACTAAAAAATAATTAAAATGAATATTTAAAATTATAATGAATACAAATAAAAATGAAATTTATTATTTATTATTTAGGTTATATAGGTTTAATGGTTTAAGTATTTAGGAGGTTTTGGGGTTAAGGAGTCTAGATATTTAAATGATTAGGCATTTAGTCATTTATAAGTTCTATTTAAATAATAAAATAATATAAAAATTATTTTTGTGATTTTTTATCATTTTTAAAGGTTATAACCTTTGAAAATATAATAATTTTTAAATTTTTTTCAAATGTAAATATAATATTTAGTTATAATAATCTTAATATTTATAAGACATTTAAATATAATATAAGTAATTTTATTAAAAGATATTATTATAATGATCAAAAAATAAATTAATAAACTATTATTAATAAGATTGATAGCAATTAAAATATAAATGCAAAACATATAATGATTCAAAATCAAAGTAAAATATATTACTTAATGATAATTTTTGGTTTTTAAATTTATACTTCTTTTTATAAGCTTATATTTATTTTTTAATTAAAAAAAATTATTAAAATTATATTTGTCTCACTCTTTATTTATTTTGCAATTTATATTTCTATAAAAAAAAACTAATAAATAATTAAAATGAATATTTAATATTATAATGAATACAAATTAAAATGAAATTTATGATTTATTATATATGGTATACCAGTTTAATGGATTGTTAATATAGGTGTTTTGTCATTTAGGAGTTTAGCAATTTATGTTTTTAGGTATTTAGTGGTTTATAGTTTGTATTTATATAATAAAAATAAATTATTATTTTATTTTATCTGATTTTCAAAGGTTATAACCTTTGAAAAAAAAAAATTTTAAAATTTTTTGAAATGTGAATACCATGTATACTTATATTAATCTTACTAATTATATATCATATAAATTAAATATAAACAATTTTAATTATAGATAGTATAATAATGATCAAAAATTAAATTAATAAACTATTATTAATAATAGAAATATTAATTAAAATATATTTACATAACACAAAATGATTCAAAATCAAATCAAAATATATTACTATATAATAATATTTAATTTTTAAATTTGTCCTTCTTTTTATAACCTTATATATTTTTTGATTAAAAATAAATTATTTAAATAATATTTGTCTTACTCGAAATTTATTTTGTAATTAATTTTTCTAAATAATTAAACTATAAATAATTAAAATGAATATTTAAAATTATAATAAATAGAAATAAAAATGAGATTTATTATCTATTAAGTAGTATATAGATGTTAAAATGTTTATGTATTTAGGGGTTTTGTGGTTTATGAGCTTACTAATTTAAGTAAGTAACAATTAATGGTCTATAGGTTTTATTTAAAAAATAAAATAACTAAAAATTTATTTTTATTATTTTTTCACATTTTTTAAGATTATAACCTTTGAAAATATAATAATTTTTAAATTTTTTTCAAAGTTGAATACAATATTTATTTATAATAATCATAATAATCATATATCATAAAATTCAATATAAACAATTTTATTGATAGATATTCTAATAATTATCAAAAAATAAATTAAAAATCTATTATGAATAAGATTGATATTACTTAAAATATAATATCAAAACCTAAAATGATTCAAAAGCAAATCAAAATATATTATTAAATAATAATTATTTGTTTTTAAATTTTTATTCTTTTTATAAGCTTATCAATTTTTTGATGAAAAATAATTTTTATAAATTATATTTTTAACTCATAATTTATTTTATAATTAATACATATATAAAAATAAAAAACTAAACAATCAAAATGAATTTTTTAAATTATAATGAAAACAAATAAAAATGAAATTTATTAATTATTATTTAGGGTATATCGATTTAAAGGATTATCTATATAGGGGTATCGGGATTTTGTAGTTTAGTGATCTAAATGCTTAGGCATTTAGTGGTGTATAAATTATATTTAAACAATAGAATAACAAAGAAAAAAAAAATTTTTATTTTTTCACATTTTCAAAGGTTATAACCTTTGAAAATATAATAATTTTAAAATTATTTTCAAAATTGAATACAATATTTAGTTATAATAATCATTATATTTATATATCATATAAATTCAATATAAACATTTTTATTGATAAATATTCTAATAATGATGAAAAAATAACTTAATAATCTACTATCAATAAGATATATATCAATTAAAATATAATTACAAAACCTAAAATGATCAGAATCAATGCAAAATATATTACTATATAAAAATTTTTTGTTTTGAAATTTTTTTTCTTTTAAAAAGTTTATCTATAATTTTTTAATGAAAAATAATTTATAGAAATTATTTTTGTCTAGCTAGATTTATTTTGTAATTAATATTTATATATAAATAATCAAATAAATAATTAAATTGAATATTTAAAATTATATTGAAAAAAATGAGATTAATTATTTATTATTAAGAGATACTGTTTTAATTTAAATTAGATCTGTCTCACTAATAATTTATTTTGTAATTAATATTTCTATAAAAATAAACTAATAAATAATTAAAATAAAATTTTAAAATTATACTGAATAAAAATTAAAATATGATTTATGATTTATTATTAATCTATACCAGTTTAATGGAATAAGTATTTAGAGGTTTTTTCGTTTAGGAGTTTAGCAATTTATGTTTTTAGGATTTTAGTGGGTTATAGCTTTTATTTAAAAAAAATAATAACAAAAAAAATTTCTATAATTTGTTATCATTTTCATAGGGTATAACCTTTGAAAATATAATAATATTTTCAAATTTTTTGAAATGTGAATACAATATTTAGTTATAATAATATTAATAATTATATATCATATAAATTCAATATAAATAATTTTATTGATAGATAATATAAAAATGATCAAAAATTAAATTAATAAACTATTAATAAAAAGATAGATATTAATTAAAAAATATTTACAAAATGCAAATTGATTCAAAATTTAAGTAAAATATTTTACAAGATAATAATTTTTAATTTTTAAATTTTTACTTCTTTTATAAGTGTATATTTTTTTTATTAAAAATAAATTAATTAAATTATATTTGTCACACTCATACTTTATTTTGTAATAAATATTTTTATAAAAATAAACAAATAAATAATTAAAATGAATATTTAAATTTATAATAAATAAAAATAAAAATTTGATTTATTAATTATTAAGTAGTATATAGAAGTTTAATGGTTTAAGTACTTCGCCATTACGTGGTTTAAAAGTTTTTGGATTTAACTGTGTATGCATTTAGTGGTTTATAGTTTTTATTAAAGAAAAAAAATAAAAAAAAATTATTTTTATTATTTTTTGATATTTTCAAAGGTTATAACCTTAGAAAATATAATAATTTTTAAATTTTTTTCAAAAGTGAATAAATATTTATTTATAATAATCATTATATTTATATATCATATAAATTTAAAATAAAAAATTTTATTGATAGATATTCTAATAATCATCAAAAAATAAATTAAAAATCTATTATGAATAAGATTGATATTACTTAAAATATAATTTCAAAACCTAAAATGATTCAAAAGCAAAGCAAAATATATTACTTAATAATTATTATTTGATTTTAAATTTTTATTCTTTTTATAATCTTATCTATTTTTCGATGAAAAATAATTTTTATAAATTATATTTTTAACTCATAATTTATTTTATAATTTATATGTAGATATAAATAAAAAACTAAATAATCAAAATGAATTTTTTAAATTATAATGAAATGAATTAAAAATGTGAATTATAAATAATTATTTTGGGTATACCCGTTTAAACAATTATCTATATAGGGTTATCGTGATTTTGTAGTTTAGTGATTTAAGTGTTTTGGCATTTAGAGATTTATAGGTTATATTTAAACAATGAAATAATAAAACAAATATTTTTTTTTGTTTTTTCACATGTTTAAAGGTTATAATCTTTGAAAATATAATAATTTTAGAATGTTTTTCAAACGTGAATACAATATTTAGTTATAATAATTATTAAATTTATATATCATATAAATTCAAAATAAATATTTTTATTGATAAATATTCAAATAATGATCAAAAAATAAATTAATAATCAATTATTAATAAGTTAGATATCAATTTAGATATAATTACAAAACCTAAATTGATTCATAAACAAAGTAAAATATTTTACTATATAATAATTTTTTGTTTTTAATTTTTTTCTTCTTTTAATAAGTTTATCTATATTTTTTTGTTGAAAAAAAATTATATAAATTATATTAGTCTAACTTATAATTTATTTTGTAATTAATATTTATATAAAAATAAACGAATAAATAATTAAAATGAATATTTAAAATTATAATGAAAAAAAAATGAGATTTATTATTTATTTTTTAGGATATACATGTTTAAAAAATTTATCTATTTAGGGTTTTCGAGATTTAGAAGTTATTAATTTAAGTATTTAGGAATTTAATGGTTTATAGCTTTTATTTAAACAAAGAAATAACAAAAAATTTATTTTTGATATTTTTTCAAATTTTCAAATGTCATAACATTTGAAAATATAATAATTAAAAAATTTTTCAAAATGTGAATACAATATTTAATAATAATAATAATTATCACTATATATAATATAAACTAAATATAAATAATTTTATTGATAATATTATATCAATTATCAAAGAATAAATTAATAAACTATTATTAATATGATAGATATAAATTAAAATATAATTAAAAAACCAAAAATGATTCAAACTCAAAGTAAAATTTATTACTAAATAATAATTTTTTTTTAGTTTTTGCATCATTTTATAGGCTTATATATTTTTTTGTTGAAAAATATATTTTTTCAATTATATTTGTCACTCATAATTTATTTTGTAATTAATATTTCTATAAATTATTTAAATTATATTTTAGGTTTACGCATTTAAAGGTTTAGGTATTTAGGGGCTTCGGGGTTTAAGAGTTTAAAGATTTATGTATTTAGGGGCTTCGGGGTTTAAGAGTTTAAAGATTTATGTATTTAGGCATTTAATGGTTTTTATGTTTTATTTAAACAATGATATAACAAAAAATTAATTTTTGCTATTTTTTCTTATTTCTAAAGGTTATATATCATGTTAATATTTTCAAGGGTAATTTTTGTTACCCTTGAAAATATAAAAATTTTTAAATTTTTTAAATATGTGATTACTATATTTAGTTATGATAATCTTAATAATTATATATCATGTTAATTCAAAATAAACAATTATATTGAATTATTAATGATCAAAAATTTTTTTTGCATATAAAATATATCATATTAATTCAACAAATATTGATAGATATTATATTATTGATCAAAAGATAAATTAATAAACTATTATTAATAAAATAAATATTTTTTAAAATATATTTGCAAAATATAAATTTATTCTAAATCAAAGTAAAATATAATACTAAATAATAATTTTGTTGATGTTTTGCTTCTTTTTATAAGTTTATATTTTTTGTTATTAAAAGTAAATTATTTAAATTATATTTTTCTTCCACATAATTTATTATTTAATTTATAAATCTATAAAAATAAACTAATAAATAATTAAAATGAATATTTAAAAATATAATGAATACAAAAAAAATTGAGATTTATTATTTATTATACAGGATATACTAGTTTAATGGTTTAAGTATTTAAGTGTTTTGGGGTTTAGTGATTTAAGTGTTTAGGACTTTAGTGATTTATAGTAATTATTTAAAGAATAAAAACAAATTAATTTTTTTGATTTTTTTTAATTCTTGAAGTTTATAACATTTGAAAATATAATAATTTTTAATTTTTTTTAAATGTTAATATTATATTTAATTATAATATTCTTAATAATTATATAAAATGTAAGATCAATATAAATAATTATATTAATAGATATTAAAATAATGATCAATAAAAAATTAATAAACTATTATTAATAAAAATGATATAAATTAAAATATAATTGTAAAAACTAAAATGATTCAAAATCAAAATAAAATAAATTATAAAATAATAAATTTTTGTTTTTAAAATTGTGCCTATTATTATAAGCATATATATTTTTTTTGATAAAAAATAAATTATTTAAAATAGATTTGTGTCACTAATACTTTATTTTGTAATTAATATTTATATAAAAATAAGTAGATAAATAATTAAAATAAAAATTTAAAATTATACTGAATAAAAATTAAAATGAGATTTATGATTTATTATTAATGTATACCAGTTTAATGAAATAAGTATTTTGAGGTTTTGTCATTTAGGAGTTTAGCAATTTATGTTTTTAGGATTTTAGTGGTTTATAGGTTTTATTTAAAAAATTAAAATAAAAAAAAAATTTCTATAATTTGTTATCATTTTCATAGGTTATAACCTTTGAAAATATAATAATATTTACACTTTTTTAAAATGTGAATACAATATTTAGTTATAATAATATTAATAATTATATATCATATAAATTCAATATAAACAATTTTATTGAAAGATAATATAATAATGATCAAAAATTAAATTTATAAATTTTAATAATAAGATAGATATAATTAAAAATTATTTATAAAACCCAAATTGATTCAAAATTAAAGTAAAATATATTACTGGATAGTAATTTTTAATTTTCAGAATTTTACTTCTTTTATAAGCGTATATATATTTTTTGATTAAAAATAAATTATTTAAATAATATATGTCGCACTCATAATTTATTTTGTAATAAATATTTTTATAAAATAAATATATAAATAATTAAAATAAATATTTAAAATAATAATAAATTGAAATAAAAATTAGATTTCTTAATTATTAAGTAGTAAATAAAAGTTTAATGGTTTATCTATTTAGGCATTACGGGCACTAGGAATTTACTGATTTTATTGTATATGCATTTAGTGGTTATGGGTTTTATTTAAAAAATAAAATATCAAAATATTTGTTTTTATTATTTTTTTGATATTTTCAAAGGATATAATATTTGAAAATATAATAATTTTTAAATTTTTTTCAATTGTGAATTCAATATTTAGTTATAATAATCATTCTATTTATATATCATATAAATTCAATATAAACAATAATATTGATAAATATTCAAAAAATGATCAAAAAATAAATTAATAATCTATTATTAAAAAGATAGATATCAATTAAAATATAATAAAAAATAATAAGGTTGTTCAGAAGAAATCAAAATATATTACTATATAATAATTTGTTGTTTTGAAATATTTTTTTCTTTTACAGAGTTTATCCAAATTTTTTTGATGAAAATTAATTTATATAAATTATATTTCTCTAACTAATAATTTATTTTTTAATTAATATTTATATAAAAATAAACAAATAAATAATTAAACTTAATATTTAAAATTAAAATGAAAAAAATAATATTGAGATTTATTCTTTATTATTTTGGGTATACCAGCCTAATTTAAAATAGATCTATCTCACTAAAAATTTATTTTGTAATTAATATTTCTATAAAAATAAACTTATAAATAATTAAAATAAAAATTTAAAATTATACTGAATAAAAATTAAAATGAGATTTATGATTTATTATTAATGTATACCAGTTTAATATTTTAAGTATTTAAAGGTTTTTTCGTTTATGACTTTAGTGATTTATGTTTTTAGGCATTTAGTGGTTTATAGGTTTTATTTAAAAAATGAAATAACAAAAAAATTATTTTTGATATTTTTTCACATTTTCAAAGGTTATAACCTTTGAAAATGTGAAAAAATTTATAATCTTTTAAAAATGTGAATACAATATTTAGTACTAATAATCATTATAATTATATATAATATAAACTAAATATAAACAATTTTATAGATAGATATGATATCAATTATCAAAAAATAAATTAATATGCTATTATTAATATGATAAATATAGATTAAAATATAATTGCGAAACCTAAAAATATTTAAAATCCAAGTAAAATTTAATACTAAATAATACTTTATTTTTAGTTTTTGCTTATTTTTATCAGCTTATATTTTTTTTGATGAAAAATAAATTATTTAAATTATATTTGTATCACTCAATATATTTTGTAATTAATATTTTAATAAATTATTTAAATTATATTTAAGGTTTACAAGTTTAAAGTTTTAAGTATTTAGGAACTTTTGTGTTTAGGTGTTTATAGATTTAAGTGTTTAGGCATTTAGTGGTCTATAAGTTTTTTTTAAGCAATGATATAACAAAAAATTTATTTTTATTTTTTTTTCTAATTTTTGAAGGTTATAACCTTTGAAAATATAAAATTTTCTAAATTTTTTTTCAAATGTAAATATAATATTTAGTTATAATTATCATAATAAATATAAGTCATTTAAATTCAATAAAAATAATCACATTGCTAGATATTATAATAATGATCAATAAATAAATTAATAAACTATTATTAATAAGATAGAAATTATTTAAAATATATTTGGAAAATCTAAATTTATTAAAATTCAAAGTATATATTACTAAATAATAATTTTTTTTAATATTTTGCTTTTTATAAGTTTATATTTTTGTTATTAAAACAACATTATTTAAATTATATTTGTCTTCCTCATAATTTATTTTTTAATTTATAATTCTATAAAAATAAACTAATAAATAATTAAAATAAATAATTAAAATTATAATGAATACAAATAAAATTGAGATTTATTAATTATTATCCAGGATATACAAGTTTAATGGTTTAAGTATTTAGGTGTTTTGGGGTTTAGTCATTTAAGTGTTAATGCTTAAGTGATTTTATCTCTTTTTTTAATGTTATAACCTTTTAAAATATAACCATTTTTAATTTTTTTTAAAATGTGAATAATAATATTTAGTTATAATAAGCTTGATAAATATATATAATCTAAAATAAATATAAATAATTTTATTAATAGATATTATAATAATGATCAATAAATAAATTAATAAACTATTATAAATTTGAATGATATAAATTAAAATATAATTGCAAAATTTAAAATTATTCAAAATTAAATTAAAATAAATTACTAAATAAGAATATTTTGTTTTAAAAAATTTGCCACTATGTATAATCTTATATTTTTTTGATGAAAAATAAATTATTTATATTATATCTGTATCACTAATAATTTATTTTGTAATTAATATTTCTATAAAAATAAACTTATAAATAATTAAAATGAATATTTAAAATTATAATGAATACTTATAAAAATGAGATTTATTATTTATTATTTAGAGTATACTAATTTAAAGGCTTATGTATTTATGGGCTTCGGGGTTTAGGAGTTTAGTCATTAAGAATTTAGGTATTTTGTGGTTTATGAATTTTATTTAAAAAATCTAATAACAAAAAATTAATTTTTTTATTTTTTCTTATTTTCAAAGGTTATAACCTTTGAAAACTTAATAATTTTTAAATTTTTTTAAAATGTGAAAATATTATTTTGTTATAATAATCTAAATAATTATATATAATGTAAATTCAATATAAATAATTTTTTTTATAGATATTATGATGACGATAATAAAATAAATTAATAAACTATTATTAATAAGATAGATATTAAATAAAATTTCTTTGCAAAACCTAAAATGATTCAAAATCAAAGTAAAATATATTAATAAGATAGATATTAAAAAAATAGTATTATTAATAAGATAAATTATACAGGTTTAAAAGATTATATATTTAGGAATTTTTGGATTTAAGAATTTAGTGATTTACGTGTTTAGGCATTTAGTAGTTTATAGGTTTTATTTAAAAAATAAAATAACAAAATTTTTTTTTGTTATTTGTTCTCATTTTTGAAGGATATAACCTTTGAAACTATAACCATTTTTAAATTTTTTTTAAATGTGAATACTATTTTTAGTTATGATAATCTTAATAATTATATATCATGTAAATTCAATATAAACAATTATATTGATATATATTATAATAATGATCATACAAAAGATTAATAAACAATTATTAATAAGATAAATATAGTTTAAAATATATTTACAAAACCTAAAATGATTCAAAATCAAAGTGAAATATTTTACTAAATATTAATTTTAAATTTTTAAATTTTTATAAGCTTATATATTTTTTGATGAAAAATAAATTATTTAAATTATATTTGTCTAACTATTAATTTATTTTTTAATTTATATTTATATAAAAATAAACTAATAAATAATTAAATTGTATATATAAAATTATAATGAATGCTAATAAAAATGAGATTTATGATTTATTATTTAGGATATACCTATTTAATGGTTTAAGTTTATTGAGGTTTTGGGGTTAATGAGTTTATTGATTTTTATGTTTACACATTTAGGTTTTATTTATTGATTTATAGGTTTCATTTAATCAATGATCTAACAAAAAATTTTTTTTTATGAATTTTCGTGATTTTCAAAGGTTATAACCTTTGAAAATATAATAATTTTTTAATAGTTCTAAAATATGAATACAATACTTAGTAATAATAATCTTAATAATTATATTTGATGTAAATTCAATATAAAAAATTTTATTAATATATAATATTTTCATGATCAAAAAATAAATTAATAAACTTTTATTATTAAGACAGATATTAATTAAAATATATTTGCAGAACCCAAATAATTCAAAATCTAATTAAATTATATTACTAAATAAAATTTTAAATTTTTGAAATTTTGTTTATTTTTATACTGAATACAAATAAAAATGAGATTTATTATTTATTATTTAGGTTATATAGGTTTGATGGGTTAAGTATTTATCGGGTTTTGGGGTTTAGAAGTTTAGAGATTTAATTGTTTAGACCTTTAGTGATTTATTGTTTTTTTAAGAATGAAAAAACAAAAAATTTAATTTTTTGATTTCTTTTAATTTTTGAGGTTGTAACCTTTGAAAATATAATAATTTTAAATTTTTTTCAAATTTAAATATAATATTTAGTTATAATAACTTTATAATTATAAGACAATTTTATTGAATATAAGTAATTTTATTGTTCGATATTAATAAGATTCAAAATTAATAAACTATTATTAATAAGATTGATCGCAATTAAAATATAATAGCAAAACCTATATATAATGATTCAAAATCAAAGTAAAATATATTACTAAATAAGAATTGTTTGTTTTTAAATTTTTACTTCTTTATATAAGCTTATTTTTTTTTGATTAAAAATAAATAATAAAAATTATATTTGTCTCACTCATTATTTATTTTATGATTCATATTTCTATAAAAAATAAACCAATAAATAATTAAATTTAATATTTAAAATTATAATGAATACAAATTAAAATGAGATTTATGATTTATTATATATGGTATACCGGTTTAATAGTTTGATTATTTAGTGGTTTATAGGTTTTATTTATACAATAAAAATTTAAATTTCTATATTTGATTTTTTCTGATTTTCTAAGGTTATAACCTTTGAAAATAAAATAATTTATAAAATTTTTGAAATCTGAATACCACGTATAATTATATTAATCTTATTAATTATATATCATATAAATTCAATATAAATATTTTTAATGATAGATATTATAATAATGATCAAAAATTAAATTAATAAACTATTAATAATAATATAAATATTTATTAAAATATATTTACATAACACAAAATGATTCAAAATCAAATAAAAATATATTACTAAATAATAATATCTAATTTTTAAAAATTTCCATCTTTTTATAAGCTTATATTTTTTTATGATTAAAATAAATTATATAAATAATATCTGTCTCACTCGGAATTTATTTTGTAATTAATTTTTCTAAAAAATTAAAATATAAATAATTAAAATGAATATTTAAAATTATAATAAATAGAATTAAAAATGAGATTTATTATTTATTAAGTAGTATACAGCTGTTATAAGATTTATGTATTTAGGGCTTTCGGGTTTTATGAGCTACTGATTTAAGTAAGTAAACATTTAGTGGTCTATAGGTTTTATTTAAAAAAGAAATAACAAAATTTTTTTTTTGTATTCTTTCTCATTTATTAAGATTATAACCTTTGAAAATTTAATAATTTTTAAATATTTTTCATAAGTGAATACAGTATTTATTTATAATTATCATATTAATTATATATCATATAAATTCAAAATAAACAATTTTATTGATAGATATTATAGTAATTTTCAAAAAATTAATTAAAAATCTATTATGAATAAAATTGATACTACATAAAATATCATATCAAAACATAAAATGATTCAAAAACAAATCAAAATTGATTACTTAAAAATAATTCTTTGTTTTTAAATTTTTATTCTTTTTATAAGCTTATGTATTTTTTAATAAAAAATTATTTTTATAAATTATATTTTTAACTCATAATTTATTTTATAATTATTATATATATATAAAGAAAAAACATAACAATCAAAATGAATTTTTTAAAATATAATGAAAACAAATAAAAAATGTGATTTATTAATTATTATTTTGGGTATACCCGTTTAAACAATTATCTACATAGGGTTATCGTGATTTTGTAGTTTAGTGATTTAAGTGTTTTGGCATTTAGTGATTTATAGGTTATATTTAAACAATGAAATAATAAAAAAAATATTTTTTTTTGTTTTTTCACATGTTCAGAGGTTATAATCTTTGAAAATATAATAATTTTAAATTTTTTTTTAAAAGTGAATACAATATTTAGTTATAATAATTATTAAATTTATATATCATATAAATTCAATATAAACATTTTTATTTATAAATATTCTAATAATGATCAAAAAATAAATTAATAATCTATTATTAATAAGTTTGAATCAATTAAAATATAATTACAAAACCTAAAATGATTCAGAAACAAAGCAAATATATTACTATATAATATTTTTTTGTTTTTAAATTGTTTTTCTTTTATTAAGTTTATCTATATTTTTTTGTTGAAAAATAATTTATATAAATTATATTTATATAACTTATAATTTATTTTGTAATTAATATTTATATAAAAATAAACGAATAAATAATTAAAATGAATATTTAAAATTATAATGAAAAAAATAAACATTAGAATTATTATTTTTTATTTAGGATATACATGTTTAAAAAATTTATCTATTTAGGGTTTTCGAGATTTAGAGTTTATTGAATTAAGTATTTAGGCATTTAATGGTTTATAGGTTTTATTCAAACAATGAAATAACAAAAAATTTATTTTTGATATTTTTTTAAATTTTCAAAGGTTATGACATTTGAAAATATAATAATTTTAAAATTTTTTAAAAATATGAATACAATATTTAGAAATAATAAATATTATAACTATATATAATATAAACAAAATATAAACAATTTTATTGATTAGATCTTATATCAATTATTAAAAAATAAATTAATAAACTATTATTAATATGATAGATATAAATTAAAATATAATTAAAAAACCTAAAATGATTCAAAATCAAAGTAAAATTTATTACTAAATAATAGTTTTTTTTAGTTTTTGCATAATGTTATCTGCTTATATGTTTTTTTGTTGAAAAATATATTATTTAAATTATATTTGTATCACTCATAATTTATTTTGTAATTAATATTTCTATAAATTATTTAAATTATATTTAAGGTTTACGAGTTTAAAGGTTTAAGTATTTAGGGGTTTCGGGGTTTAGGAGTTTAGATATTTATGTATTTAGGCATTTAATGGTTAATAAGTTTTATTTAAACAATGATATAACAAAAAATTTATTTTTGTTATTTTTTCTCATTTTGGAAGGTTATAAACTTTGAAAATATATCAATTTTAAAATTTTTTTTATATGTGAATACTATATTTAGTTATGATAATCTTATATATCATGTTAATTCAATATAAACAATTATATTGAAATATATTATATTAATGATAATAAAATAAATTAATAAACTATAATTAATAAGATATATATTATTTTAAATATATTTCCAAAACGCAAATTTATTCAAAATCAAAGTAAAATATATTACAAAATAATAATTTCTTTGATGTTTTGCTCCTTTTTATTAGTTTATATTTTTTGTTATTAAAAGTAAATTATTTAAATTATATTTGTCTTCCACATAATTAATTTTTAATTAATAATTCTATAAAAATAAACTAAAAATAATTAAAATGAATATTTAAAATTATAATGAATACAAATAAAACAGATATTTATTATTTATTATTCAGCATATACTAGTTTAATGGTTTAAGTATTTAGGTGTTTTGGGGTTTAGTGATTTAAGTGTCTTAGCCTTTAGTGATTTATAGTTTTTATTTAAAGAATTAAAAAATTAAAAAATTAATTTTTTGATTTTTTTTTAATTTTTGAAGGTTATAACCTTTGAAATTATAATAATTTTTAATTTTTTTAAATGTTAATATAATATTCAGTAATAATATTCTTTATAATTATATATAATGTAAACTCAATATAAATAATCTTATTAATAGATATTATAATAATGATCAATAAAAAATTAATAAATTATTATGAATAAGAATGATATAAACTAAAATATAATTACAAAATCTAAAATGATTCAAAATAAAAACAAAATATATTACTAAATAATAAATTTTTCTTTAAAATGTTGCCTCTTTTTATAAGGATATATATTTTTTTTGATGAAAAATAAATTATTTAAATTAGATATGTCTCACTAATAATTTATTTTTTAATTAATATTTATATAAAAATAAACTGATAAATAATTAAAATAAAATTTTAAAATTGTACATAATAAAAATTAAATTGAGATTTATGATTTTTTATTTATGTACACATGTTTAATAGTTTAAATATTTAAAGGTTTTGTCGTTTAGGAGTTTAGCAATTTATGTTTTTAGCCATTTAGTAGTTTATAGGTTTTATTTAAACAATAAAATAATAAAAAAAATTTGTAATTTTTTCTAATTTTCATATGTTATAACCTTTGAAAATATAATAATATTTAAAATTTTATGAAATTTTAATACAATATTTTGTTATAATAAAATTAATAATATTATATCATATAAATTTAATATAAATAATTTTATTGATAGATATTATATTAATGATCAAAAATTAAATTTATAAACTATTAATATTATGATAGATATTAATTAAAAAATATTTATAAAACCCAAATTGATTTAAATTTAAAGTAACTTATATTACTTGATAATAATTTTTAATTTTTAAATTTATACTTCTTTTATAACCATATATTTTTCTTAGATAAATAATATATTATTTAAATTATATTTGTCCCACTCATAATTTATTTTGTAATAAATATTTCTAAATAAATACTCTAATATATAATTAAAATGAATATTAATAATATAATAAATAGCAATAAAAAATAGATTTAATAATTTTTAAGTAGTATTTAGCGGTTTAATGGTTTATGTATTTAGGCATTAGGGGTTTAGGAGTGTACTGATGTAACTTTATATGCATTTAGTAGGGCTGCTCACGGCACTCGGAGATTCGCGACCCGACCCGAAGTCTTGTCCCAAAAGAATCGAGGCTGAGAAAATCCGTTGACTTTGACTATTCCCATCCCTGTTCTGTCACGTATTTTTATTTTGTGATGGTTCCGGAGATTAAGCAATATCCATCCCGAGAACCATCCCATCCTAAAAAACCGATACTAGAACTAGGAATATATAAATATATAACATGAAGATGCCACCAATTCCGCTACTGCCCATCCAATTCCGATGCACCTATTGCTGTTCCGAAGAGTTCCAGGCCACCTCATGTCCTTCCAGTCGTCTTTAGTTTGTTCCAACCCTATCCGTCACACTTTAGGTTGCCTCCACCGTGTCCCAGATGCCACCAGCCTTTTGGTTTGTTTTTTTGACGAGAATTGAGTGATTAATTATTATTATTATGATGTGTCTCAGTCAGTTTTGTTGAGTATTGGTTGTGGTGTTGTGTTTGGGCCGAATGAGTGGGCTGAATGTGTTATAGTCAGTTTTGTAGAGCTTGCTTGTTTAAATTTTTATATATATTTATGCTTAACATATCATATTAGTTAATGGCAATGCAGATGGCACAATCTAGCAGTAAACAGAAAATACAATAAATTAAAGATGATCACATCTCAAATGATCAAAGTACTGGTAAATCCAATCATTATATTTTCAATAACCCTCCTATTGTTACGGCAGGTTCTTCAATTCCAATTGTAAAAGAAAGTCAAGTACATCTAAACCTCAAGCTCATAAAAAGTATAAGTCTACTATATGGGAAACTTATGAGATATTAGTTGATTCAGAGCGAAATGAAACATGTAGGGCAGCTTGTATATGGTGTAGGAAAGAATATTTCCCAAAAAGTGATCTAGGTATTTCAGGTTTATAGAAATACTTGAGAGAGACGTGTAAGAAATTTCCACACAAAAAAGAATTAATAGTAGCTCACAAAGGTAAAGACAAGTCACAATCTTTGTTGAGTTTAACTAAAGGTACTAGTTCAAAGAATAACAAATTAACTTGTTGGCAATTTGATCAACAACTAGTTAGGGAGGCTTTGGTGAAAATGATCAGAAAAGATGAATTGCCTTTTCGTTTTGTTGAGAGGGATGATTTTAAGGAGTTTTGTGAAGTTAGTGTGCCTCAATTTAAAATTCCATCTAGGCACTCTGTGTTGAGTAATTGTTTTTCTTTGTTTGTGAAGGAAAAGAAGAAATTATTTGATAGCATATCATCTCATTGTTGTAGAGTTTCATTGACTACCGACACTTTGACTAGCATTCAAAATTTGTCTTATATATGTTTAACTATTCATTTCATTGATTATCAATGGAATATGGATAAAAGTCTTTTGAATTTTTTGTAATTAAAAGTCATTCTGGAGTTAATATTAGAAATGCTATTGAGTTTTGCATGAATGAATGGGGTTTGAGAAAATTGATGTGCATTACTATTGACAATGCATCAAATAATGATGTTGCAGTTGAACAATTGAAAAAAAAGCTTGTGAAGAAAAGTGTTGTACCTTTGAGCGGAAAGCATTTTCATATGAGATGTTGTGCTCATATCCTAAACTTAATTGTTAGAGATGGAATTGGAGTAGTTGAGAGTGTTATTCAAAAAATTAGAGATGTGGTGAAATATGTGAGGAGCAGTCCTAAAAGATTAGATATGTTTAAGTTATGTGTTGAAGAAGCAAACTTGACATATGTATCTTCATTGCAATTAGATTGTCCTACAAGATGGAATTCAACTTATTTGATGCTTCCAATTAATATAAAATATCAAAGAGAATTTGATAAGTTTGAGGACAAAGACAAAAGGTTTTAGAAGGAGTTTGGTTCAAAGGTTCCAACTGAGAGAGACTGAACAAACGCCAAAATTTTGGCTCGTTTCTTGAAAACTTTTTATGAGGTAACTTGTAAATTATCTGGCTCATAATATTCTACCTCTAGTGTTTATTTTCCTCAGATTATTCTAATTTTGAAAAAAATTGATCTTTGTGAAAATAGTAGAGATACAATGGTGTCTGAAATGGGTATGAAAATGAGGCATAAATTCAAAAAATATTGGGATTCTCTTCAGTCAACAAATATTATGCTTTTTGTAGCAGTAATGTTGGATCCTAAATATAACTCAAATATCACAAGGTTAAGTACACTTAGCATTATGGAGAGAAATTGGCTAAAAATTTGGTGAAAAAGGTTATAAATGCTTTAAATGAGATGATGGATGATTATAAAGATTTAAATGAAGATGAATCAAAAGAAGATGATTTCTCTTTTACTGTGTTGAAGAAAAATGATGATTTCTTTGATGGTAGTTATACTTATGTTGATGATTTTTTTGTCGAATTGGAGAAAGAACAAGAAGTTGCAGATATGGAAGAGTTGGATAGGTACTTGGAGTACAAACTTGAAAAAAATAGAATTGATTTTGATCTTCTATACTGGTGGAAGGTAAATGAGGTTAGGTATCCTTCTTTGGCAAATGTAGCAAGTGATGTATTTGCTATCCAAGCATCTACTATGGCCTACGAATCTACATTTAGCACTGGGGTGAGAACTTTTGATAAATTTAGGAGTTCTTTAACACCTATTACAGCTGAAGTTCTCATATGTCTACAAGATTGTTTGAGAAGCTCAAACAAACCTATTGAAATTGAAGAATTAGTTCAAGACCTTGATGATAATGAATCAGGTTAGTATACAAATCTCGTAATTTTTAATTTCACTTTTACTTATTTTATTCATTCAATTTAATAAAAATAGGGTTCAATTACAATTTTCACAGGGGTCACAAGATCCAAATATTCTTCCAACTATAATTGGCCAACTAATTTTGGAATGGGTCTATTAAATTTTATAAGGTAATATTTTGTTTTTTTATTACTCTTTCATCTTATAAATTTATGTCTACATGATTAACACATTTTCATCTCTAGTTGTCCTTCTAGAGTGGAGGAAGAAAAGGGAGGAGTTGTAAAGAGATAATTAATTGGGTTTGGATTTTCGTTGCTGTTCTGGGACGGACCTTTGAAATGATTATTATCATGGTTGTTATTAGTTGTATTTTTTTGTTATATTAAGCTGTTTAATTTTAAAAATTACTTAAGTAGTAATTGCTGCTACCAATGTTTGTGATCATCTTTAGCTGTTGCTTAATATTTTAAGTAATTGCCTAAAAAATGTTGTATTGCTATTATGGTTAACTTTTCACTCTACTGAACATAGCCAACTTTTGAAAAAACAAAGAACCAAATTAAGCACACAACTCAGTTCCGTTCTATTTAACATTTCTATCCTTTTCTAAACATCAAAGCTTTTGACAAGGTAATGTAACTAGTTTGGCATATTTAGCCTATTTGAGAAAACAAAATTAGCCCAATTTGAGTTTGAAAGATACATAACTAAGGAATGATAAATGGTACAATAAAAGGTTTCGACATGAACTAACTTGGCCTGTTTGAAGAAAATAAATTAAAAAAAATGTCCGAACTCCGTTCCGTCTGGGAACCGTTTTATCCTATGTAAAATCCCCGATCTCCGTCCCATCCCCTCCTGATATTTTCAACCTATGGGATGGGTCTGGATCTTCAAAAAAAATCTCAGAACTATGGGAAGGGACTGAAGATTTGTAATCCCCATTTCGTCCCGTCCCATAAGCACCCCTAGCATTGAGTGGTTTATAGGTTATATTTAAAAATAAAATAACAAAAAATTTATTTTTATTATTTTTTGATATTTTCAAAGGTTATAACCTTTGAAAATATAAAAAATAATAAAAATTTATATTATTTTTATAGTTATACTAATCATTATATTTATATATTATATAAATTCAAGATAAACAATTTTATTAATAAATATTCTAATAATAATCAAAAAATAAATTAATAATCCATTAATAATAAGATAGATATTAATTAAAATATAATTACAAAACTTAAAATGATTCAGAAGCAAAGAAAAATATATTACTATATAATAATTTTATGTTTTTGAATTTTTTTTTCTTTTAATAAGTTTATCTATATTTTTTTAATGAAAAATAATTTAAATAAATTATATTTGTTTAACTCATAATTTATTTTGTAATTAATATTTATATATAAATAAACAAATAAATAATTAAAATGAATATTTAAAATAATAATAAAAAATATGAGATTTATTATTATTATTTATTATTTATTATTTAGGGATACGGGTTTAATTTAAATTAGATCCATCTCACTAATAATTTATTTTATAATTAATATTTCTATAAAAATAAACTGATAAATAATTTAAATAAAAATTTAAAATTATACTGAATAAAATTAAAATGAGATTTAAGATTTATTATTAATGTATACCAGTTTAATAGTTTAAGTATTTAGAGGTTTTATCGTTAGGAGTTTAGTGATTTATATTTTTAGGCTTTTAGTGGTTTATAGGTTTTATATAAAAAAATAAAATAACAAAAAAAATTTCAATAATTTGTTATCATTTTCATAGGTTATAACCTTTGAAAATCTAATAATATTTATAATATTTTGAAATGTTAATGCAATATTTAGTTTTAATAATATTAATAATTATATATCATATAAATTCAATATAAACAATTTTATTGAGAGATAATATAATAATGATCAAAAATTAAATTAATAAACTATTAATAAAAAGATATATATTAATTAAAAAATATATACGCTTATAAAAGAAGTAAAAATTTAAAAATTAAAAATTATTATCCCAATATATTTTACTTTAATTTTGAATCAATTTGGGTTTTGTAAATATTTTTTAATTAATATCTATTTTATTAATAGTAGTTTTTTAATTTAATTTCTGATCATTATTATAATATCTATCAATAAAATTATTTATATTGAATTTATATCATATATAATTACTTATATTATTATAACAAAATATCGTATTCACATTTCAAAAATTTTAAATATTATTATATTTTCAAAGGTTATAACCTATTAAAATGATAAAAAATTACAAATTTTTTTTTGTTATTTTATTGTTTAAATAAAACCTATAAACCAGTAAATTCCTAAAAATATACATCGCTAAACTCCTAAACGACAAAACTTCTAAATACTTAAACTAATAAATTGGTATACATTAATAATAAATCATAAATCACATTTTAATTTTATTTAAGTGTAATTGTAAATTTATATTTTAGTTATTTATCAGTTTATTTTTATAGAAATATTAATTACAAAATAAATTATTAGTGAGACAAATCTATTTTAAATAATTTATTTTTTATCAAAAAAAATATATTTACTTATAAAAAGAAGCAAAATTTTAAAAACAAAATTTTATTATTTTGTAATATATTTTATTTTGATTTTGAATAATTTTAGTGTTTGCAATTATATTTTAGTTTATATCATTCTTATTCATAATAATTTATTAATTTTTTATTGATCATTATTATAATATCTATTAATAAAATTATTTATATTGAGTTTACATTATATATAATTATAAAGAATATTATTACTGAATATTATATTAACATTTAAAAAAATTAAAAATTATTATATTTTCAAAGGTTATAAGCTTCAAAATATTAAAAAAAATCAAAAATTTTAATTTTTTATTTTTTCTATCTTTAAATAAAAACTATAAATCACTTAAGGCCTAAACACTTAAATCACTAAACCCCAAAATTCCTAAATACTTAAAACATTAAACTAGTATATCCTAAATAATAAATAATAAATCTCAATTTTATTTGTATTCATTATAATTTTAAATATTCATTTTAATTATTTATTAGTTTATTTTTATAGAATTATAAATTAAAAATAAATTTTGTGGAAGACAAATATAATTTAAATAATTTACTTTAATAACAAAAAAATATAAACTTATAAAAAGAAGCAAAACATCAAAAATATTATTATTTACTATTATATATATATCACTTTGATTTTAAATAAATTTACATTTTGCAAATATATTTTAAAAAATATCTATCTTATTAATAATAGTTTATTAATTTATTTTTTGATAATTAATATAATATCTATTAATATAATAGTTTATATTGAATTAACATGATATATTATTATTAAGATTATCATAACTAAATATAGTATTCACATATAAAAAAAATTTAAAAATTGTTATATTTTCAAAGGTTATAACCTTTAAAAATGAGAAAAAAGAACAAAAATAAATTTTTTGTTATATCATTGTTTAAATAAAACTTATAAACCATTAAATGACTGTATACAAAAATCTCTAAACTCCTAAACCCCGAAGCCCCTAAATACCTAAACCTTTAAACTCGTAAACCTAAAATATAATTCAAATAATTTATAGATATATTAATTACAAAATAAATTATGAGTGACAAATATAATTTAAATTATATATTTTTCAACAAAAAAAATATAAGCTTATAAAATGATGCAAAAACTAAAAAAAAATATTTTTTAGTAATAAATTTTACTTTTATTTTGAATCATTTTAGGTTTTTTAATTATATTTTAATTTATATCTATCATATTAATAATAGTTTATAAATTTATTTTTTGATAATTGATATAATATTATCAATAAAATTGTTTATATTTAGTTTATATTCTATATAGTTATAATAATTATTATTACTAAATATTGTATTCACATTTTTAAAAAATTTTGAAATTATTATATTTTCAAATGTTATGACATTTGAAAATTTGAAAAAATATCAAAAATAAATTTTTTGTTATTTCATTGTTTAAATAAAAGCTATAAAACTGTTAAATACATAAATACTTAAATCAATAACTTTTAAATCTCGAAAAACCTAAATAGATAAATTTTTTAAATAGGTATATCCTAAATAATAAATAATAAATAATAAATAATAAATCTCATGTTTATTTTTTTTCATTATAATTTTAAATATTCATTTTAATTATTTATTTGTTTATTTTTATATAAATATTAATTACAAAATAAATTATAAATTAGACGAATATAATTTATATAAATTATTTTTCATCGAAAAATATAAATAAACTTATAAAAAGAATAAAAAATTTAAAAACTAAAATTTATTATATATTAATATATTTTGCTCTCCTTTTGAATCATTTTTGATTTTATAATTATATTTTAATTGATATCTATCTTATTAATAATTGTTTATTAATTTATTTTTTAATAATTAATAGAATATTTATCAATAAAATTTTTTATATTGAATTTAAATGATATATAAATATAATGATTATTATAACTAAATATTGTATTCCCTTTTTAAAAAAATCTAAAAATTATTAAATTGTCAAAGATTATAACTTTTGAACATGTGAAAAAACAAAAAAAAATATTTTTTTTATTATTTAATTGTTTAAATAAAACCTATAAATCACTAAATGCCTAAAAACTTAAATCACTAAACTACAAAATCCTGATACCCCTATATAGATAATCGTTTAAACGGGTTGACACTAAATAATAATTAATAAATCTCATTTTTATTTATTTTCATTATAATAAAAAAAATTCATTTTGATTGTTTAGGTTTTTATTTATATATAATTATTAATTATAAAATAAATTATGAGTTAAAAATATAATTTATAAAAATTATTTTTCATCAAAAAATAGATAAGCTTATAAAAAGAATTAAAATTTAAAAACAAATAATTAATATTAAGTAATATAATTTGCATTGCTTTTGAATCATTTTATGTTTTGATATCATATTTTAAGTAATATCAATCTTATTCATAATATATTTTTAATTTATTTTTTCATAATTATTAGAATAATTATCAATAAAATTGTTTATATTGAATTTATATGATATATACTTATTATGATTATTATAAATAAATATTTATTCACTTTTAAAAAAAATTTAAAAATTCTGATATTTTCAAAGGTTATAACCGTTGAAAATATCAGAAAATAATAAAAATAATTTTCTTTTTATTTTTTTTCTTAAATAAAACCTATAATCCACTAAATGAATACACAGTTAAATCAGTAAACTCCTAAACCCCGTAATGCCTAAATAAATAAACCATTAAACTACTATATACTACTTAATAATAAATAAATCTAATTTTTATTTCTATTTATTATAATTTTAAATATTCATTTTAATTATTTATTAGTTTATTTTTATAGAAAATTTTATTAGAAAATAAAGTATGAGTGCGACAAATATAAGTTAATTAATTTATTTTTAATAAAAAAAATATACCCTTATAAAAGTAGTAGAAATTTAAAAATTAAAAATTATTATCCAGTAATATATTTTACTTTAATTTTGAATCAATTTGGGTTTTGTAAAAATTTTTTAATTAATATCTATCTTTTTATTAATAGTTTATTACTTTAATTTTTGATCATTTTTATAATATCTATCAATAAAATTATTTATATTGAATTTATATGATATATAATTATTAAAATTATTATAACTAAATGTTGTTTTCACATTTCAAAAAATATTAAATTTTATTATATTTTCAAAGGTTATAACTATGAAAATAAGAAAAAATTACAATTTTTTTTTGTTATTTTATTGTTTTAATAAAATCTATAAACCATTAAATGCCTAAAAACATAAATCGCTAATCTTCTAAACGAAAAAACTTTTAAATACTTAAACTATTAAATTAGTATACATTAATAATAAATCATAAACCTCATTTTAATTTTTAATAAGTATAATTTTAATTTTTTATTTTAATTATTTATCAGTTTATTTTTATAAAAATATTAATTACAAAAAAAATTATTTGTGAGATAGAACTATTTTAAATAATTTATTTTTTATCAAAAAAAAATATATGCTTATAAAAAGAGGTAAAATTTTAAAAACAAAATTTTATTATTTTGTAATATATATTATTTTGAATTTGAATCATTTTAGTTTTTGAAATCATATTTTAATTTATATCATTCTTATTAATAATAGTTTATTAATTTTTTATTAATCATTATTATAATTCTATTAATAAAATTATATATATTGAGTTTACATTATATATAATTATTAAGAATATTGTGACTAAATATTATATTAACATTTAAAAAAAATTAAAAATTTTTATATTTTCAAATGTTATAACCTTCAAAAATTAAAAAAAATCAAAAAATTTAATTTTTTATTTTTTCATTCTTTAAATAAAAACTATAAATCACTTAAGGCATAAACACTTAAATCACTAAACCCCAAAACACCTAAAAACTTAAACCAATAAACTAGTATATCCTGAATAATAAATAATAAATCTCAAATTTATTTGTATTCATTATAATTTTAAATATTCATTTTAATTATTTATTAGTTTATTTTTATAGAATTATAAATTAAAAATTAATGATTAGGAAGACAGATATAATTTAAATAATTTACTTTTGATAACAAAAAATATAAACTTATAAAAAGGATCAAAACATCAAAGAAAGTATTATTTTGTTTATATTTTACTTTGATTTTGAATAAATTTATGTTTTGCAAATATATTTAAAATAATATCTATCTTATTAATAATAGTTTATTAATTTATTATATGATCATTAATATAATATATTTCAATATAATTGAATATATTGAATTTTCATGATATATAATTATTAAGATTATCATAACTAAATATAGTATTCGCATAAAAAAAATTTAAAAATTGTTAAATTTTCAAAGGTCATAACCATCAAAAATGATAAAGAATAACAAAAATAATTTTTTTGTTATATCATTGTTTAAATAAACTTATAAACCATTAAATGCCTAAACACATAAATCTCTAAACTCCTAAACCCGAAGCACCTAAATACATAAGCCTTTAAACTCGTAAACCATAAATATAATTTAAATAATTTATAGAAATATTAATTACAAAATAAATTATGAGTGATACAAATATAATTTAAATAATATATTTTTCATCAAAAAAAACATATAGGCTTATAAAATGATGCAAAGGCTAAAAAAAATTATTATTTAGTAATAAATTTTTGATTTTGAATCATTTAAGGTTTTTTAATTATATTTTAATTTATATCTATCATTTTAATAATAGTTTATTAATTTATTTTTTGATAATTGATATAATATCTATCAATAAAATTATTTATATTTAGTTTATATTATATATAGTTATAATATTTATTATTACTAAATATTGTATTCACATTTTTAAAAATTTTTAAAATTATTATATTTTGAAATGTCATAACTTTTGAAAATTTGAAAAAATATCAAAAATAAATTTTTTTTGTTATTTCATTAATTGAATAAAACCTATAAACCATTAAATGCCAAAATACTTAAATCAATAACTTCTAAATCTCAAAAACCCTAAATAGATAAATTTTTTAAACATGTATATCCTTAATAATAAATAATAAATCTAATTTTTATTTTTTTCATTATAATTTTAAATATTCATTTTAATTATTTATTTGTTTATTTTTATATAAATATTAACTACAAAATAAATTATAAGTTATATAAATATAATTTATATCAATTATTTTTCAACAAATAAATATAGATAAACTTAATAAAAGAAGATAAAAATTAAAATCATAAAAATATTATATAGTAATATATTTTGCTTTGTTTCTGAATCATTTTAGGTTTTGTAATTATATTTTAATTGATATCTAACATATTAATAATAGATTATTAATTTATTTTTTGATCATTATTAGAATATTTATCAATAAAACTGTTTATATTGAATTTATATGATATATAAATTTAATAATTATTATAACTAAATATTGTATTCACTTTGGAAAAAATTTTAAACTTTTATATTTTCAAAGATTAACCTTTGAACATGTGAAAAAAGAAAAAATATATATTTTTTTGTTATTTCATTGTTTAAATAAAACCTATAAATCACTAAATGCCTAAACACTTAAATCACAAACTACAAAATTCTGATACCCCTATATAGATAATCCTTTAAACCGGTATACCCTAAATAATAATTAATAAATCTCATTTTTATTTGTTTTCATTATAATTTAAAAAATTCATTTTGATTGTTAAGTTATATATATATATTAATTTTAAAATAAATTATGAGTTAAAAATATAATTTATAAAAATAATTTTTCATCAAAAAATACATAAGCTTATAAAAAGAATAAAAATTTAAAAACAAATAATTATTTTTAAGTAATATATTTTGCTTTGCTTTTGAATCATTTTAGGTTTTGATATTATATTTTAAGTAATATCAATCTTATTCTTAATAGATTTTTAATTTATTTTTTGATAATTATTAAAATATCTATCAATAAAATTGTTTATATTGAATTTATATGATATATATTTATTATTATTATTATTATAAATAAATATTGTATTTACTTTTGAAAAAAATTTAAAAATTATATTATTTTCAAAGGTTATAATATTAAAAAATGAGAAAGAATACAAAAAATAAATTTTTTGTTATTTATTTTTTAAATAAAACCTATAGACCACTAAATGATTACTTACTTAAATTAGGAGCTCATAAACCCGAAACCCCTAAATACATAAACCTTATAACAGCTGTATACTACTTAATAAATAATAAATCTCATTTTTATTTCTATTTATTATATTTTAAATATTCATTTTAATTATTTATATTTTAATTTTTTAAAAAAATTAATTACAAAATAAATTTCTAGTGAGATAGATATTATTTATATAATTTATTTTTAATCATAAAAAAATATGAGCTTATAAAAAGATTGAAAATTTTAAAAATTAAATATTATTATTTAGTAATATATTTTTACTTGATTTTGAATCATTTTCTGTTATGTAAATATATTTTAATTAATATTTATATTATTAATAAAAGTTTATTAATTTAATTTTTGATCATTATTATATTATCTATCAATAAAATTGTTTATATTGAATTTATATGATATATAATTATTAATATTAAAATAACTAATTATTGTATTCACATTACAAAAAATTTTAAATATTATTATATTTTCAATTGATATAACATATGAAAATTAAAAAAAAAATTACAATTTTTTTTGTTATTTTATTATATAAATAAAACCTATAAACCACTAAATACCTAAAAACATAAATTGATAAACTTTTAAAAAACAAAACATTTAAATAATCAAACTATTAATCTGGGATACCACATATAATAAATCATAAATCACATTTTAATTTGTATTCATTATAATTTTAAATATTCATTTTAATTATTTATTAGTTTATTTTTATAGAAATATTAATCACAAAATAAATAATAAGCGAGACAACGACAATTATAATAATTTATTTTTAATCAAAAAAAATATATAAGCATATAAAAATAAGTATAAATTTAAAAACAAAAAATTATTCTTTAGTAATATATTTTACTTTGATTTTGAATCATTATATATAGGTTTTGCAATTATATTTTAATTGCTATCAATCTTATTAAGAATAGTTTATTAAAATATTATTTGATCAATTTTATAATATCTAACAATAAAATTACTAATATTTAATTTAAATGTCTTATATTTATTAAGATTATTATAACTAAATATTATATTTACATTTGAATAAAATTTTAAAATTATTATATTTTCAAAGGTTATAAACTTCAAAAATTATAAAAAATCACAAAAATAATTTTTTTATTATTTTATTTTTTAAATATAACTTATAAACCACTAAATGCCTAAACATTAAAATCTCTAGACTCCTAATCCCCAAAACCCCATAAATACTTAAACCATTAAACCAATATAACCTAAATAATAAATAATAACTAATAAATCTCATTTTTATTTGTATTCATTATAATTTTAAATATTCATTTTAATTATATTTTACTTTATTTTTATAGAAATATTAATTACAAAATAAATAATGAGTGAGACATATATAATTTAAATAAATTATTTTGTATGAAAAAAAAATAAGCTTATAAAAATAAACAAGATTTCAAAAATTTAATATTTTATTTAGTAATATAATTTACTTTGATTTTGAATTATTTTGGGTTCTACAAATATATTTTAATTGATATCTATCTTATTAATAATAGTTTATTAATTTATTTGTTGATCATCAAAATAATATATATTAATAAAATATTGTATATTGAATTTACATCAAATATAATTATTAAGATTATTATAACTAAGTATTGTATTCATATTTTAGAACTATTAAAAAATTATTATTTTTTCAAATGTTATAACCTTTGAAAATCAATAAAATTCATAAAAATAACTTTTTTGTTATTTTATTGATTAAAAAAAACCTATAAACACCTAACTGTGCAAACATATAAATCAATAAACTCTTTAACCCCAAAACCACAAAAAAACTTAAACCATTAAATATGTGTACACTAAATAATAAATCATATATCTCTTTTTTATTGCTATTCATTATAATTTTATATATTCATTTTAATTATTTATCAATTTATTTTTATAGAAATATTAATTACAAAATAAATTATTAGTGAGATGGATATAATTTAAATAATTTATTTTTCATCAAAAAAATATATATGCTTATTAAATGAGGCAAAATCTTAAAAAAAATTATTATTTAGTAATATATCTTATTTTGATTTTGAATCATTTTAAATTCTACAATTATATATTAATTTATATCATTCTTTGTAATACTAGTTTATTAATTTATTTATTGATCATTATTATAATATCTATTAATAAAATTATTTATATTTAGTTTACATTATATATAATTATTAAGTATATTATTACTAAATATTTTATTCACATTTAAAAAAATTAAAAATTATTATATTTTCAAACGTTACAACCTTCAAAAATTAAAAAAATTCAAAAAATTAAATTATTTGTTTTTTAATTCTTTATATAATAACTATAAATCAGTAAAGGTCTAAACACTTAAATCACTAAACTCCTAAACCCAAAACACCTAAATACTTAAACCATTAAGCCGGTATATCCTGAATAATAAATAATAAATCTCAATTTTATTTGTATTCTTTATAATTTTAAATAATTATTTTATTTATTTATTAGTTTTTTATTATAGAATTATAAATTACAAAATAAATTATGAGTAAGACAAATTAATTTAAATAATTTATTTATAATAACAAAAATATAAAGTTATAAAAAAAGCAAAACATTAAAAAAATTATTATTAAGTAATATATTTTACTTTGATTTTGAATAAATTTAGATTTTGCAAATATATTTTAAATAATATCTATCTTATTAATAATAGTTTATTAAAATTTTTTTGATCATTATTATAATATCTAGCAATGTAATTATTTATATTGAATTTAAATGACTTATAATTATTAGGAATATTATAACTAAAAATTATATTTAGATTTTAAAAAATTTAAAAATTTTATATTTTCAAAGGTTATAACCTTCAAAAATTTTAAAAATATTAAAAATAAAATTTTGGTTATATCATTGTTTAAATAAAATTTATAGACCACTAAATCCCTAAACAGTTAAACCTCTAAACTCCTAAACACAAAAGCCCCTAAATACTTAAACCTTTAAACTCGTAAACCTTAAATAATATTTTACTAATTTTTTTTTCATCAAAAAAAAAATATAAGCTTATAAAAAGAAGCAAAAACTGAATAAAAAAATATTATTTTGTAATAAATTTTACTTGGATTTTGAATATTTTTTAATTTTGCAATTATATTTTAATTTATATATATCATATTAATAATAGCATATTAATTTGCTTTTTGATAAATGATTTCATATCTATCAATAAAATTGTTTATATATAGATTATATATAAATATAATTATTATTATTACTAAATATTGTATTCATATTTTTAAAAAATTTTAAATTATTATATTTTCAAAGGTTATAACCTTTGAAAATGTGAAAAATTATCAAAAATAATTTTTATGTTATTTCATTGCTTAAATAAAACCTATAAACCACTAAATGCCTAAAAACATAAATCGCTTAAGTCATAAACGAAAAACCTCTAAATACTTAAAATATTAAACTGGTATACATTAATAATAATTCATAAATCTCATTTTAATTTTTATTCAGTATAAATTTAAATTTATATTTTAATTATTTATCAGTTTATTTTTATAGAAATATTAATTACAAAATAAATTATTAGTGAGACAAATCTAATAAAAATTAGACTAGTATACCCAAAATAATAAAAAATAAATTTCAATATTATCTTTTTCATTATAATTTTAAATATTCATTTTAATTATTTATTTTTTTATATTTATATAAATATTAATTAAAAAATAAATTATGGGTTAGACAAATATAATTTATATAAAATAATTTTCATTAAAAAAATATGGATAAACTTTTTAAAAGAAAAAAAATTTAAAAACAACAAATTATTATATAGTAATATATTTTGATTTCTTGTGAATCATTTTAGTTTTTATTTTTATATTTTAATTGATATCGATCTTAATAATAATAGATTATTAATTTATTTTTTGATCATTATTAGAATATTTATCAATAAAATTGTTTATATTGAAATTATATAATATATAAATATAATGATTATTATAACTAAATATTGAATTCACTTTTAGAAAAAATTTAACAATTATTATATTTTCAAAGGTTATAACCTTTGTAAATATCAAAAAATAATAAAAATAAATATTTTGTTATTTAAATTTTTAAATAAAACCTATAAACCACTAAATGCATACATAGTTAAATCAGTAAACTTTTAAGGCCCGTAATGCCTAATACATAAACCATTAAACCGCTATATGCTACTTAATAATTAAGAAATCTAATTTTTATTTCTATTTATTATTATTTTAAATATTCATTTTAAGTATTTATAAGTTATTTTTTTAGAAATACTAATTACAAAATAAAGTATGAGTGCGACAAATATAATTTAAATAATTTATTTTTAATCAAAAATAATATATACGCTTATAAAACAAGTAAAAATTTAAAAATTTAAAATTATTATCCCGTAATATTTTATACTTAAATTTTGAATCAATTTGTGTTTTGTAAATATTTTTTAATTAATATCAATCTTATTATTAATAGTTTATTAATTTAAATTTTGAACATTATTATAATATCTATCAATAAAATTGTTTATATTGAATTTATATGATATATAATTATTAAAATTATTATAACTAAATGTTGCTTTCACATTTCAAAAAATATTAAATATTATTATATTTTCAAAGGTTATAACCTATGAAAATAAAAAAAAATTACAATTTTTTTAGTTATTTTATTTTTTTAATAAAACCTATAAACAACTAAATGCCTAAAAACATAAATCGCTAAACTTCTAAACGACAAAACTTTTAAATACTTAAACTATTAAATTGGTATACATTAATAATAATTCATAAATCTCATTTTAATTTTTATTAAGTATAATTTTAAATTTTTATTTTAATTATTTATCAGTTTATATTTATAGAAATATTAATTACAAAAAAAATTATTTGTGAGATAGAACTAATTTAAATAATTTATTTTTTATCAAAAAAATATATATGCTTATAAAAAGAGGTAAAATTTTAAAAACAAAATTTTATTATTTTGTAATATATATTATTTTGATTTTGAATCATTCTAGTTTTAGAAATCATATTTTAATTTATATCATTCTTATTAATAATAGTTTATTAATTTTTTATTAATCATTATTATAATTCTATTAATAAAATTATTTATATTGAGTTTACATTATATATAATTATTAAGAATATTGTAACTAAATATTATATTAACATTTAAAAAATATTAAAAATTTTTATATTTTCAAAGGTTATACCTTCAAAAATTAAAAAAAATCAAAAAATTTAATTTTTTATTTTTTCATTCTTTAAATAAAAACTATAAATCACTTAAGGCATAAACACTTAAATCACTAAACCCCAAAACACCTATAAACTTAAACCATTAAACTAGTATATCCTGAATAATAAATAATAAATCTGAAATTTATTTGTATTCATTATAATTTTAAATATTCATTTTAATTATTTATTAGTTTATTTTTATAGAATTATAAATTAAAAAAAATTTTGTGGAAGACAAATATAATTTTTTATTAATTTACTTTTAATAACAAAAAATATAAACTTATAAAAAGAAGCAAAACATAAAAAAAATTATTATTTGGTATTATATTTTGCTTTGATTTTGAATAAATTTACGCTTTGCAAAATATATTTTAAAAAATAGCTATTTTATTAATGATAGTATATTACTTTATTTTTTGATCATTAATATAATATCTATCAATATATTTGTTTATATTGAATTAACATGATATATAATTATTAAAATTATCATAACTAAATGTAGTATTCACATATAAAAAAAATTTAAAAATTGTTATATTTTCAAAGTTTCTAACCTTCAAAAATGAGAGAAAATAACAAAAATAATTTTTTTGTTATATCATTATTTAAATAAAACTTATAAACCATTAAATCCTGAAATACATAAATATCTAAACTCCTAAACCCCGAAGCCACTAAATACTTAAACCTTTAAACTCGTAAACCTTAAATATAATTTAAATAATTTATAGAAATATTAATTACAAAATAAATTTAGTGATACAAATATAATTTAAATAATATATTTTTCATCAAAGAAACATATAAGCTTATAAAATGATACAAAAACTAAAAATAATTATTATTTAGTAATAAATTTTACTTTGATTTTGAATCATTTTAGGTTTATATTTTAATTTATATATATCATATTAATAATAGTTTATTAATTTATTTTTTGATAATTGATATAATATCTATCAATAAAATTGTTTATATTTAGTTGATATTATATATAGTTATAATAATTATTATTACTAAATATTGTATTTACATTTTTTAAAAATTTTAAAATTATTATATCTTCAAATGTTGTAATCTATGAAAATTTGAAAAAATATCAAAAATAATTTTTTTGTTATTTCATTATTTAAATAATACCTATAAACCACTAAATGCCTAAAAACATAAATTGCTAAACTTCTAAACGACAAAACCTTTAAATACATAAAACCTTAAATTTGTATACATTAATAATAAATCATAAATCTCAATTTAATTTTTATTAAGTATTATTTTAAATTTTATTTAATTATTTATCAGTTTATTTTCATAGAAATATTAATTAAAAAATAATTATTAATGAGATAGATATAATTTAATTTAAACCGGTATACTCTAAATTATAAATAATAAATCTCATTTTTTTAATTATTATTTTAAATATTCATTTTAATTATTTATTTGTTTATTTTTATATAAATATTAATTACAAAAAAAGTATATGTTATATAAATATAATTTATATAGATTATTTTTAAACAAAAAAAAATATAGATAAACTAATTAAAAGAAGAAAAATACTAAAAAAAAATTATTATATAGTAATATATTTTGCTTTGTTTCTCAATCATTTTTGGTTTTGTAATTATATTTTAATTGATATCTAACTTATTAATATTAGATAATTAAATTATTTTTTATCATTATTATAATATTTATCAATAACAATGTTTATATTGAATTTATATGATATATATATTTAATATTTATTATAACTAAATATTATATTACTTTTGAAAAAAATTTTAAAATAATTATATTTTCAAAGATTATATTCTTTTAACATGTGAAAAAATAAAAAAAAATATTTTTTTTATTTTATTGTTTAAATAAAACCTATAAACCACTAAATGCCTAAACACTAAATCACTATACTACAAAATTTTTATACTCCTATATAGATAATCATTTAAACCGGTATACCCTAAAAAATAATTAATAAATGTCATTTTTATTTGTTTTCTTTATAATTTAAAAATTTTATTTTGATTCTTTAGTTTTATATATATATATATTAATTATAAAATAAATTATGAGTTAAAAATATAATTTATAAAAATTATTTTTCATCAAAAAATAGATAAGCTTATAAAAAGAATAAAAATTTAAAAACAAATAATTATTATTAAGTAATATATTTTGCTTTGCTTTTAATCATTTTAGGTTTTGATATTATATTTTAAGTAATATCAATGTTATTCATAATAGATTTTTAATTTATTTTTTGATAATTATTAGAATATCTATCAATAAAATTGTTTATATTGAATTTATATGATATATAATTATTATGATTATTATAAATAAATATTTATTCAAATTTTGAAAAAAATTTAAAAATTATTATATTTTCAAAGACCATTGAAAATATCAAAAAATAATAAAAATAATTTTTTTTTATTTTTTTCATAAATAAAACCTATACACTACTAAATGCATACATAGTTAAACCAGTAAACTTTTAAACCCCGTAATGCCTAAATACATAAACCATTAAACTGCTATATACTACTTATTAATTAATAAATCTAATTTTTATTTCTATTTATTATAATTTTAAATATTCCTTTTAATTATTTATTAGTTTATTTTTATAGAAATATTTATTACAAAATAAAGTATGAGTGCGACAAAAATAATTTAATTAATTTATTTTTAATAAAATAAAATATACGCTATGAAAGAAGTAGAAATTTAAAAATTAAAAATTATTATCAAGTAATATATTTTACTTAAATTTTATTTCAATTTGGGTTTTATAAATATTTTTTAATTAATATCTATATTATTATTAATAGTTTTTAATTTAATTTTTGATCATTATTATAATATCTATCGATAAAATTTTTTATATTGAATTTATATGATATATAATTATTAAAATTATTATAACTAAATATTATATTCACATTTCAAAAAATTTTAAATATTATTATATTTTCAAATGTTATAACCTATGAAAATGATAATAAATTATAGAAATTTTTTTTGTTATTTTATTTTTTTATATAAAACCAATAAACCACTAAAAGCTTAAAAACATAAATTACTAAACTCCTAATGACAAAAACTCTAAATACTTAAACTATTAAACTGGTATACATTAATAATAAATTTTAAATCTCATTTTAATTTTTATTCAGTCTAATTTTAAATTTTTATTTTAATTATTTATCAATTTATTTTTATAGAAATATTAATTACAAAATAAATTATTCGTGAGAGGGATCTAATTTAAATTAAACAGGTATCCCTAAATAATAAATAATAAATCTCATTTTTTTTATTATAATTTTAAATATTCATTTTAATTATTTATTTGTTTATTTATATGTAAATATTAATTACAATATAAATTATGAGTTAGACAAATATAATTTATATAAATTATTTTTCAAAAAAAAAATATTGATAAACTTATTAAAAGAAGAAAAAATTCAAAAACAAAAAATTATTATATTGTAATATATTTTTCTTTGCTTCTGAATCATTTTAAGTTTTGTAATTATATTTTAATTAATATCTATCTTATTATTAATGGATTATTAATTTCTTTTTTGATTATTATTAGAATATTTATCAATAAAATTGTTTATATTGAATTTATATAATATCTAAATTTAATGATTAGTATAACTAAATATTGTATTCACATTTGAAAAAAATGTAAAAATTATTATATTTTCAAATGTTATATAACCTTTGAAAATATCAAAAAATAATAAAAATTAATTTATTGTTATTTTATTTTTTAAATAAAACCTATAAACCACTAAATACTAGGGGTGCTCATGAGACGGGATGGGATGGGGATTACAAATATCATGTCCTTTCCCACAGTTCGGAGATTTTTTTTTGAAGATCCAGACTCGTCCCATAGGTTGAAAATATCACGACGGGATGGGACATAGATCAGAAATTTTGGGTAGGAGAAAATGGTTCCGTGACGGAATAGAGTTCAGACATTTTTTTTTGAATTTATTTTCTTAAAACTGGCCAAGTTAGTTCATGTCGAAACCTTTTGTTGTACCATTTATCATTCCTTAGTTATGTATCTTTCAAACTCAAATTGGGCCCATTTAGTTTTAGTCAAATAGACTGAATATCGCAAACGAGTTACATTACCTTGTCAAAAGCTTTGATGTGCAGAAAAGGATAGAAATGTTAAATAGAACGGGATCGAGTTGTGTGCTTAATTTGGTTCTTTGTATTGTCACAAGTTGGCTTTGTTCAGCCGAGTAAAAGTTAACCATAATAGCAATACTACATTTTTTAAACAATTACTTAAGATATTAAGGAATAGCTAAAGATGACCACAAACATTGGTAGCAGCAATTACTACTTAAGTAATTGCTAAAAATAGGTAGCTTAATATAACAAAAAAATACAACTAATAACAATCATGATAATAATCATTTCAAAGGTCCGTCCCGTAACTACAACGAAAATCCAAACCCAATTAATTATCTCTTCTACAACTGCTCCCTTTTTTCCTCCACAATAGAAGGACAACCATAGATGAAAACGTGTTAATCATGTAGACATAAATTAATAAGATGAAAGAGTAATAAAAAAACAAAATATTACCTTATAAAATTTAATACACCCATTCCAAATTTAGTTGGCCAACAATAATTGGAAGAATATTTTGATCTTGTGACCCCTTTGAAAATTGTAATTGAACCATATTTTTATTAAATTGAATGAATAAAATAAGTAAAAGTGAAATTAAAATTTACAAGATTTGTATGCTAACCTGATTCATTATCATCAAGGTCTTGAATTAATTCTTCAATTTCAAAAGGTTGGTTTGAGCTTCTCAACCAATCTTGTAGACATATGAGAACTTAAACTGTAATAGGCATTAAAGAAATCCTAAATTTATCTAAAGTTTTCCCCCCAGTGCTAAATATAGATTTGTAGGTCACAGTAGATGCTTGGATAGCAAATACATCCCTTGCTACATTTGCCAAAGAAGGATACCTAACCTCATTTACCTTACACCAGTTTAGAAGATCAAAATCAATTCTATTTTTTTCAAGATTATCCTCCAAGTACTTATCCAACTCTTCAAAAGCTGCAACTTCTTGTTCTTTCTCCAAATCAATAAAAAAAAGCATCAACATAAGTATCACTACCATCAAAGTAATCATCATTTTTCTTCAACACAGTAGAAGAGAAATCATCTTCTTTTGATTCATCTTCATTTAAATCTTTATAATCATCCATCATCTCATTTAAAGCATTTATAACCATTTTCACCAAATTTTTAAAGAATTCCTCTCCATAATGCTAAGTGTACTTAACCATGAGATATTTAAGCCTATATATAGGATCCAACACTACTGCTACAAAAAGCATAATATTTGATGACTAAAGAGAACTCCAATATTTGTTGAATTTATGCCTCATATTCATACCCATTTCAGACACCATTGTATCTCTACTATTTTCACAAAGCACAATTTTTTTCATAATTCGAATAATCTCAAGAAAATAAACACTAGATGTAGAATATTATGAGCCAAAAAATTTACAAGTTATCTCATAAAATGTTTTCAAGAAATGAGGCGGGGTTTTGGGGTTTATTCAGTCTCTCTCAGTTGGAACGTTTGAATCAAACTCCTTCAAAAACCTTTTGTCTTTGTCCTCCAAGTTATCAAATTCTTTGTGATATTTTATATCAGTTCGTAGTATCAAATAAGTTGAATTCCATCTTATAGGACAATCTAATTGCAATGAAGATCCATATTTCAAGTTTGCTTCTTCAACACAAAACTTAAACATATTTAATCTTTTAGGACAGCTCCTTAAATATTTCACCACAGCTCTAATTTTTTGAATAGCACCCTCAACTATTGAAATGCCATCTCTGACAATTAACTTTATGATATGAGCACAACATCTCATATGAAAATGCTCGCCTCTAAAAGGTACAACACTTTTCTTCACAAGCCTTTTTTTCAATACTGCAACATCATTATTTGATGAATTGTCAACAGTAATGCACATCAACTGTCTCAAACCCCATTCATTCATGCAAAACTCAATAGCATTTCTAATATTAAATCTAGAATGAGTTTTAATTAGACAAAAGTACAATAGCCTTTTATGCATATTCCATTGAGAATCAAAGAAATGAACAGTCAAACATATATAAGACAAATATTGAATGCTAGTCCAAGTGTCGGTAGTCAATGAAACTCTACAACAATGAGATGATATGCTATAAAATTATTTTTTCTTTTACTTCACAAACAAAGAAAAACAATCCCTCAATATAGAGTGCCTAGATGGAATTTTAAATTGAGGCACACTAACTTCACAAAACTTTTTAAACTCATCCCTCTCAACAAAACAAAAAGCCAATTCATATTTTATGATCATTTTCACCAAAGCCTCCGTAACTAGTTGTTGATCAAATTGCCAACAAGTTAATTTGTTATCCTCTCAACTAGTACCTTTAGTGAAACTCAACAAAGATTATGACTTGTCTTTACCTTTGTGAGCTTCTATTAATTCTTTTGTGGGTGGAAATTTCCTACAAGTCTCTCTCAAGTATTTCTATAAACCCGAAGTACCTTGATCACTTTTTGCCAAATATTCTTTCCTACACCATATACAAGCTGCCCTACCAGTTTCATTTCTCTCTGAATCAAATAATATCTCATAAGTTTGGTAAACAGATGACTTATACTTGTTATGAGCTTGAGGTTCAGATGTCCCTTGACCTTCTTTTACAATTGGAATTGAAGAACCTGCCATAACAATAGGAGGGTTCGTGAAAGAATGATGATTGGATTTACCAGTACTTTGATCATTTGAGATCTGATCATCTTCAATTTATTGTATTTTTCGTTTACCACTGGATTGTGTCATCTGCATTGCCATTAATTAATATGATATGTTAAGCATAAATACATATAAATATTTCAAACAAGCAAACTCTACAAAACTGACTGTAACACATTCAGCCCACTCATTCGTCCAAACCACAACACTACAACCAATACTCAACAAAACTAACTAAGACGCATAAAATAATAATTAATCACTCAATTCACATCAAAAAAACAAACAAAAAGGCTGGCAGCATCTGGGACATGGTGGTGGCCACCAGAAGTGCGACGTACAAGGGCTGGACCTAACTAAACACGGCTAGAATGGCATGAGGTGGCCTGGAACTCATCGGAACACCAATAGGTGCGTCGGAATTGGATCGGCAATAGCGGAATTGGTGGCATCTTCATGTTATATATTTATATATAACATGAATTTTTCCTAGTATCGGTTTTTTAGGACGGGACGGTTCTCGGAATGGATATTGCTTGGGGGCCGGAACCATCCCAAAAGAAAAAATAGGTGATAGAACGGGACTGGGAAAGTCAAAGTCAATGAATTTTTCTCAGTCTTGTTCTTTCGGGACAAGACTTCTGGTCAGGTCACGGATCTCCGAGTCCCGTGAGCACCCATACTAAATGCATATAAAGTTAAATCAATAAACTCTTAAACCCCGTAATGCCTAAATACATAAACTATTAAACCGCTAAATACTACTTTATAATTAATAAATCTATTTTTTTATTGCTATTTATTATATTTTTAAATAGTCATTTTAATTATTTATTAGAGTATTTATTTAGAAATATTTATTACAAAATAAATTATGAGTGTGACAAATATAATTTAAATAATATATTATTTATCTAATAAAAATATACGCTTATAAAAGAAGTATAAATTTAAAAATTAAAAATTATTATCAAGTAATATATTTTACTTTAATTTTGAATCAATTTGGGTTTTGTAAATATTTTTTAATTAATATCTATATTATTATTAATAGTTTATTAATTTAATTTTTGATCATTATTATAATATCTATCGATAAAATTTTTTATATTGAATTTATATGATATATAATTATTAAAATTATTATAACTAAATATTATATTCACATTTCAAAAAATTTTAAATATTATTATATTTTCAAATGTTATAACCTATGAAAATGATAATAAATTATAAAATTTTTTTGTGTTATTTTATTTTTTTATATAAAACCAATAAACCACTAAAAGCTTAAAAACATAAATCGCTAAACTCCTAATGACAAAAACTCTAAATACTTAAACTATTAAACTGGTATACATTAATAATACATTTTAAATCTCATTTTAATTTTTATTCAGTCTCATTTTAAATATTTATTTTAATTATTTATCAGTTTATTTTTATAGAAATATTAATTACAAAATAAATTATTCGTGAGAGGGATCTAATTAAATTAAATAGGTATCCCTAAATAATAAATAATAAATCTCATTTTTTTTCGTTATAATTTTAAATATTCATTTTAATTATTTATTTGTTTATTTATATGTAAATATTAATTACAAAATAAATTGAGTTAGACAAATATAATATATAGAATTTATTTTTCATCAAAAAATTATTGATAAACTTTTTTAAAGTAAAAAAGTTTCAAAACAAAAAATTATTATATAGTAATATATTTTACTTTTCTTCTGAATCATTTTAGGTTTTGTAATTATATTTTAATTGATATCTATCTTATTAATAATAGATTATTAATTTATTTTTTTATGTTTATTATAATATTTATCAATAAAATTGTTTATATTAAATTAATATGATATATAAATAAAATGATTATTATAACTAAATATTGTATTCGCATTTAAAAAAAATTAAAAATTATTATATTTTCAAAGGTTATAATCTTTGAAAATATCAAAAAAAATAAATAAAAATTTTTATTATTTTATTTTTTTAATAAAACCTATAAACCACTAAATGCATACACAGTTTAATCCTAAACCTCATAATGCCTAAATACATAAACCTTTAAACAACTATATACTACTTAATAATTAATAAATTTAATTTTTATTTCTATTTATTATAATTTTAAATATTCATTTTAATTATTTATTAGTTTATTTTTATAGAAATATTTATTACAAATTAAATAATGAGAGCGACATATATATTTTAAATAATTTATTTTGAATCAAAAACAATATTTGCTTATAAAACAAGTAAAAATTTAAAAATTATAATCCAGTAATATATTTTACTTAAATTTTGAATCAATTTAGGTTTTTTAAATATATCTTAATTAATATCAATCTTTTTATTAATAGTTTATTAATTTAAATTTTGATCTTTATTATATTATCTATTAATAAAATTATTTATTTTGAATTTATATGATATATAATTATTAATATTATTATAACTAAATATTGTATTCACATTTCAAAAAATTTAAAATATTATTATATTTTCAAAGGTTATAACCTGTGAAAATGAGAAAAAATTACAATTTTTTTTGTTATTTTATTATTTAAATAAAACCTAAACGACTAAATTCATAAAAACATAAATTACTAATCTCCTAAATGACAAAACCTTTAAATACTTAAAGCTTTAAAATGATGAAAAAACTAAAAAAAATTATTATTTAGTAATTAATTTTACTTTGATTTTGAATCATTTTAGGTTTTTTAATTATATTTTAATTTATATCGATCATATTAATAATAGTTTATTAATTTATTTTTTGATAATTGATATAATATCTATAAATAAAATTGTTTTATATTTAGTTTATATTATATATAGTTATAATATTTATTATTACTAAATATTGTTTTCACATTTTTAAAAAAATTTTAAAATTATTATATTTTGAAATGTTATAACCTTTGAAAATTTCAAAAAATATCAAAAATAAATTTTTTGTTATTTCATTATTTAAATAAAACCTATAAACCTTAAATGCCTAAATAATTAAATAAATAACTTCTAAATCTCGAAAACCCTAAATAGATAAATTTTTTAAACATCTATATCCTAAATAATAAATAATAAATCTCATTTTTAATTTTTTCATTATAATTTTAAATATTCATTTTAATTATTTATTAGTTTATTTTTTTATAAATATTAATTACAAAATAAATTATAAGTTATACAAATATAATTTATATAAATTATTTTTCAACAAAAAAAATTTAGATAAACTTAATAAAAGAAGAAAAAAATTAAAAACAAAAAAATATTATATAGTAATATATTTTTCTTTGTTTCTGAATCATTTTAGGTTTTGTAATTATATTTTAATTGATATCTAACTTATTAATAATAGATTATTAATTTATTTTTTGATCATTATTAGAATATTTATCAATAAAAAAGTTTATATTGAATTTATTTGATATATAAATTTAATAATTATTATAACTAAATATTGTATTCACTTTTGAAAAAAGTTTTAAAATTTTTATATATTCAAAGATTATAACCTTTGAACATGTGAAAAATTAAAAAAAATATTTTTTTTGTTATTTCATTGTTTAAATAAGACCTATAAATCACTACACGCCTAAACACTTAAATCACTAAACTACAAAATCCCGATACCCCTATATAGATAATCTTTTAAACCGGTACACCCTAAATAATAATTAATAAATCTCATTTTTATTTGTTTTCATTACAATTTAAAAAATTCTATTTGATTGTTAAGTTTTTTATTTATATATATATTTTAATTATAAAATAAATTATGAGTTAAAAATATAATTTATACAAATTATTTTTCATCAAAAAATAAATAAGCTTATTAAAAGAATAAAAATTTAAAAGCAAATAATTATTATTAAGTAATATATTTTTCTTTGCTTTTGAATCATTTTAGGTATTGATATTATATTTTAAGTAATATCAATCTTATTCATAATAGATTTTTAATTTATTTTTTGATAATTATTAGAATATCTATGAATAAAATTGTTTATATTGAATTTATATGATATATAATTATTATGATTATTATAAATAAATATTGTATTCACTTTTAAAAAAAATTTAAAAATTATTATATTTTAAAAGGTTTTAATCTTACAAAATGAGAAAGAATACAAAAAAATAAATTTTTTGTTATTTATTTTTTAAATAAAACCTATAGACCACTAAATGTTTACTTACTTAAATCAGTAGCTCATAAAACCCGAAACCCCTAAATACATAAACCTTATAACAGTAGTATACAACTTAAAAAATAATAAATCTCATTTTTATTTCTATTTATTATAATTTTAAATATTCATTTTAATTATTTATAATTTAATTTTTAGAAAAATTAATTACAAAATAAATTTCGAGTGAGATATTATTTAAATAATTTATTTTTAATCATAAAAAAATATAAGCTTATAAAAAGATGGAAACATTTAAAAATTAAATATTATTATTTAGTAATATCTTTTTATTTGATTTTGAATCATTTTGTGTTATGTAAATATATTTTAAATTATATTTATATTATTAATAATAGTTTATTAAATTAATTTTTTATCATTATTATAATATCTATCATTAAAATTATTTATATTTAATTTATATGATATATAATTAATAAGATTAATATAATTATACATGGTATTCAATTTTCAAACGTTTTTAAAAATTATTTTATTTTTAAATGTTATAACCTTTGAAAATCTAAAAAAAATCAAAAAAAAAATTTATTTTTATTATATAAATAAAACCTATATACCACTAAATGCCAAAAAATATAAATTACTAAACTTCTAAATGACAAAACCATTAAACAATCGATCCATTAAACCAGTATACCATATATAATTGTGGGGCAATTGTGCTTCCATGGTAGTGAGATTGAGATACAGAAAAACAGAAACAATAGAAAACAAGCAATATATATATCCCAATTCTGCAACCATCCATGATAGAATCAAAAAATGAGATATAAACACCAAAAATAATGTGGTTCGCTAGTCACTCAGTATGACTAGCTAAATCCACAAGAAAATACTTATGCATTTCAGATTAAAGCAACAAAAATGTCTTACTGTATGTAGCACACAGAATAGCCGTGATAAATCGCACAGAGATAAGAGAGAGAGAGAGAGATGATGAATAGTTTCACGGGTCCAAAAAAAGGCACCCAAAAATAAAATTACAAAACCTTTTATATTAAAATTTCTCTCGGATCTTTTAACCAGAGTGGGTCGGATCATGAGGCGTGTCAGGCTCTGCTCCATTTTCGGCAAGCTATCCGGTCAGCGAGACCACTGTTATTGTGCTACTGCTGCATCCCTGGCCACTTAATATTTCCTTTTCTGCACTTACATGAAAATATAAAAAAAGAAAAATATTTGTTTATACAAACAGATTATCAAAAAATAAATTACATATACAGTAATAATAAATCTTAAAACTCATTTTAATTTGTATTCATTATAATTTTATATATTCATTTTAAATATTTATTAGTTTATTTTTTATATAAATATTAATTATAAAATAAATAATTAGTCTAACAAATATAATATTAATAATTTACTTTTAATAAAAAAAAATATAATCTTATAAAAAGAAGTAAAAATTTAAAAACAAAAAATTATTATTTAGTAATAATTTTTTTTTGATTTTGAATTATTTTAGGTTTTGTAATTATATTTTAATTTTTATCAATCATATTAATAATAGTTTATTAATTTATTTTATGATAATTGATATCATCTCTATCAAAAAAAGTATTTATAATTAGTTTATATTATATATAATTATAATGATTAATATTACTAAATATTTTATTCACATTTTAAAAAAATTTTAAAATTATTATATTTTCAAATGTTATAAACTTTAAAAATGTGAAAAAATAACAAAAATAATTTTTTTGTTATTTCATTGTTTAGATAAATCCTATAAACCACTAAATGCCTAAATACTTAAATCAATAACTCCTAAATCTCGAAAACCCTAATAGATAATCATTTTAAACCGGTATACCCTAAATAATAATTAATAAATCTCAATATTATTTTTTTCATTATAATTTAAAATATTCATTTTAATTATTTATTCATTTATTTTTATATAATTATTAATTTCAGAATAAATTGAGTTAGATAAATATAATTTATATAAATTATTTTTCATCAAAAAAATAATAATAAAGTTTTTAAAAGAAAAAAAATTCAATACAAAAAATTATTATATAGTAATATATTTTGCTTTATTTCTGATTCAATTTAGGTTTTGTAATTATATTTAAATTGATATCTATCTTATTAATAATAGATTATTAATTTATTATTTGATCATTATTAGAATATTTATCAATAAAAATATTTATATTGAATTTATATGATATCTACATATAATTATTATTATAACTAATATAGTATTTACTTTTGAAAAAAATTTAAAAATTATTATATTTTCAAAGGTTATAACCTTTGAAAATATCAAAAAATAAAAAAAATAAATTTTTTGATATTTTTTTTAAATAACACCTATAAACCACTAAATGCATACACAATTAAAATAATAAACTCTTAAACCCCATAATGCCAAAATACATAAACCATTAAACCGCTATATACTACTTAATAAATAATAAATCTAATTTTTAATTCTATTTATTATAATTTTAAATATTCATTTTAATTATTTATTAGGTTATTTTTATAGAAATATTTATTACAAAATAAATTATGAGTGCGAAAAATATAATTTAAAAAAATATATATACTTATAAAAGAAGTAAAAATTTAAAAATTAAAAATTGTTATCCAGAAGTATAATTTACTATAATTTTGAAACAATTTGGGTTTTGTAATTATTTTTTAATTAATATCTATCTTAATATCAATAGTTTATAAATTTAATTTTGATCATTATTATAATATATATCAATAAAATTGTTTATTGATTTTATTTGATATATAATTATTAATATTATTATAACTAAGTATTGTATTCACATTTCAAAAAATTTTAAATATTATTATATTTTCAAAGGTTATAACCAATGAAAATGAGAAAAAAATTTAGCAAATTTTTTTAATATTTTATTTTTTTAATCAAACGTATAAACCACAAAAAGCCTAAAAACATAAATCGCTAAATTCCAAAATTAAAAAAACCTCTAAATACTTAAACCATTAAACTGGTATATAGTAATAATAAATCATAAATCTCCTGTTAAATTTTATTCAGTATAATTTCAAATTTTTATTTTAATTATTTATCAGTTTATTTTAGCAAAAATATTAATTAGAAAATAAATTATTAGTGAGACAGATCTAATTTAAATTTAAAACAGTATCTCTAAATAATAAATAATAAATCTATTTTTTTCATTATAATTTTAAATATTCATTTTAATTATTTATTTGTTTATTTATATAAAAATATTAATTACAAAATAAATTGAGCTAGACAAAAATAATTTATATAAATTATTTTTATCAAAAAATTATAGATTAACTTTTAAAAGAAAAAAAAATTTCAAAACAAAAAAATATTATATAGTAATATATTTTTCTTTGCTTCTGAAACATTTTAGGTTTTGTAATTATATTTAATTGATATTAATCTAAATAATAATAGATAATTAATTTATATTTTGATCATTATTAGAATATTTATCAATAAAATTATTTATATTGAATTTACATGATATATTATTATCAAGATTATAATAACTAAATATTATATTTACATTTGGAAATAATTTAAAAATTATTATATTTTTAAAGGTTATTATCTTTGAAAATGAGATAATCACAAAAATAAATTTTTTCTTATTTTATTATTTATATAAAACCTATAAACAACTAAGTACCTATACACTTAAATCATTAAACTCCTAAACCCCAAAACCATTAAATACTTAAACATTTAAACCATCTTTAAAGGTTTAAGTATTTATAAATAATATATAAATATTTATCAATAAATAATTATTTATTAATTTATTTTTTGATCATTATTATATTTAAATTTATATTTAGTTTATTAATATCTATCAATAAAATTGTTTATTTTTAATTTACATGATATATAATTATTAAGTTTATTATAACTAAATATTGTATTCAAATTTGAAAAAAATATAAAAATTATTATATTTATAAAGGTTATAACCTTCAAAATTTATAAAAAATTTGAAAAATAATTTTTTGTTATTTCATTATTTAAATAAAACATATAAACTACTAAATGCCTAAATACTTAACTCTCCAAACTCCTAAACTCTTAAATACTCGAACCATTAAACCGGTATATCCTAAAAAATTAATCATAAATCTCATTTTTTTTGTATTCAATATAATTTTAATATTCATTTTAATTATTTATTAGTTTATTTTTATAGAAATATTAATTGGAAAATAAAATTATGAATGAGACAAATATAATTTAAATAATTTATCTTCATCAATATAATTTATAAGCTTATAAAAAGAATCAAAAATTTAAAAATAAAAAATTATTATTTAGTAATATTTTTTACTTTGATCTTGAATCATTTTAGGTTTTGCAAATATATTTTAATTAATATTTATCTTATTAATAATAGTTTATTAATCTATTTTATGATCAGTATTATAATATCGATCAATAGAATTATTTATATTGAATTTACATGGTATTTATTTTTATGATTATTATAATTAAATATTGTATTAACATTTGAAAAAAAGATTAAAAATTATAATATTTTCAATGGTTATAACCTTGAAAATGAGAAGAAATCATAAAAATAATTTTTTTGTTATTTAATTATTTAAATAAAACCTATAAACCACAAAATACCTAAATACTTAAATTACTAAACTCGTAAACCCTGATACTACTGCACCACACACACATAGCGAAGGACCACAGTACACACGTGCACATATTCTTGTCCAATTTGGTGTAGCATTTATAGGGGCCAGCAAGTCCTGGAAGCAGCTAGAAGTATGGGCCACCGGCTTGTAGAGGGCCCCACTAGCAAGCCGGGATGATAACATTTAGACAACTGATTAGACCGAGCAAAGTGGTCGGGAGTAAACCCAGGAGTAGCTAGGAGTAGGTCCCACTAGCCCTATTAGGCAGCATAGAGGGCCACCCTACCGTCGCCCAACAGGAGTAGTGGGTAATCCATGATTAATTGGAGAGCCGGCAAAATCCGAAGCATCACCTAGCAGGGCCAGTAAGCAATGGAGTCCTGACCATCCACACGGGAGAGAAAGATTCAAACTTGTAGTTTATGTTTGTAGTCTTATTTGTCTTTTGGACTTTATATGCACCAGGTACTTGTAGAGATGGATAATGACATACTCACACACACAATCTTGTTTGTTCTTTATGTAGCATGCAATGAGGGCAACTTGACCCATGAGTGAATCTAAGTGGGGCACTCTAATGCATTTTGTAAATACACATTAGGCGATGCTACACTCCCGGAAGCAGAAGACCCATCATTATAGCATTTTGTAATTTTACTTGTATTCTAGCTTTTTTGTACGCGAAAATAATTAGACTATGAGATGGACATCATCACACATGCACACCGATGCATGCATATTTTTTGATATTTTGTCAGTGCAACATACAGCAACTTATTGGAGCTCGAGGAGGAAGCATTCTAACCCAAGAGATACTCTTTTGAGGTTGGTTGGAGCAAAAGAATGTGGAATTCAGAGGTGAGAATGAATTGACAAAGTGCCGTAGATATGGACTTGTGGATTTATGGGTATTCAGTTTTACATGTATTCCATTGCATAGCAATGACATAGGAAACGCTTGATGCTGCATGTCACACACATGAACAATCTTATATTTGCATAGTTTTAATATGGTGTATCATTCAGGTTCCTCTAAAAGGCTTGGACAAATCCGAAAGGAAAGGACGCAGTGTGCATGATGACTCAATGCCAACTCTGAATTCCGGGAATGCCAGGTGATTTTAGTTGTATTCGTATGCTTTGAATTATTAAGCATTATGTTTTTATATGTATTTTATGCATAGAATCATTAAAGTGCATAGGATTTGGTGAGCTGGCCTAAATTAGTTAGCTTTTTAGTCTCTTGTAAGTTGTGTGCCTAAATGATAAATAAAGTGTGTATTTTCAAAAAAAAAACAAAAAAAAAGATAAACCCTAAACTTTAAATCCTAAATCGTAAACCATAAACTATATCCCTAACCCATAAAACCCAAATCCTTAATTTTAATTTTTGCACTTTTATAATCAAATGACTAAGTGTTAAATTTAAATTGAAATTCACAACTTCTAGGAATGTCACAGATTTATCTTTTTGTATATGTAACACAAAGTCATGACTTAAGGGGTGAGTTATGGAATCAGTCTCATTCTTGCTTTAGATAATTGTAGCATTAGCAATGGTCATGATTGTATATTTTGTCTATAGAACACAAAATCATATCGATGAGAATATGCCATAACTTGTGTCTCTCAGTTGAACATATTGTTATGGCACTAAGAATGATCATGAATACATATTTAATCAGTATAATACTAGGTCACAGTATTGGATATGACCATAGCTTGTGCATTTTATCTTTATATTGCAAAGTCATTGCACTAGGAATGATTGTAACTTTTGACATTCCTAAAGAGCAAAAGTCATGACCCTAGAAATAGTTAAAGCTCGAGTACTACTCTTTATAACTTTCTATAGCTAAAATTCTTGGGATTGGAAATATCACTAAGGCTTTTTCCTTTGATTTGTGACCTCAAGTGTCAATATGCAATACTAATATTTTCAGCAATGATTAAAACCTTTTATACATTTGTATATGATTCATTTGCACCTTTTTGGGTATTGTGAGTTTGTATACATAACTCATTTAATATAAAACGAAATAAATGATACTTTACATATCCATGAGGATATAATAAGGGGGCTTAGACATGCCAATAAAATAAATTTTTTGATTCTTGATTGAAAGAGAGCCCATACTTCTTTCCCTGCTCAAGCTGCCCTGGGGCTAGTTTGTTTTAATAGGCTATCAGGTCGTTATTTTTTTAGAGGTGAACTATGTTTTAAAAAAATTGGTTCGAGCGTGTGCATGAGAGATATTTTAGTAGAAATTACAATAATCAATATAAATAGCATCCTCAACAACTAGCTATTTCAACTCATAGGGGTACAACTTTGGTTTAGTCTATTAGTGTACAAGTATCAAATACCTTTGATAGCCTAGTGATTCAACATCAAATATGATTAGACATATTAGAGATAAAGTAAAAGCTCGTATTATTTTGGTTAAAGCTTTAGCAATCATTCTAGAGTTTAGAGAGGAACAAAATAAATTATTTTAATTATTTAGTATAATTTAAATTTTTATTTTATTTATTTATCAGTTTATTTGTATAGAAATATTAATTACAAAATAAATTATTAGTGAGACGGATCTAATTTAAATTTAACTGGTATATCCTAAATAATAAAGAATAAATCTCATTTTTTTCATTTTAATTTTAAATATTCAAATTTAATTATTTATTTGTTTATTTTTAAATAAATATTAATTACAAAATAAATTATGAGTTACACAAATATAATTTATATAAATTATTTTTTATCAAAATAATATAGACAAACTTTTTAATAGAAAAAAAAAATTTCAAAACATAAAATTATTATATAGTAATATATTTCCCTTTGCTTCTCTTTCATTTTAGGTTTTGTAAATATATTTTAATTGATATCTATCTTATTAATAATAGATTATTAAGTTATTTTTTCATCATTATTATAATTTTTTTATAAATAAAAATGTTTATATTGAATTTATATGATATATAAATATAATGATTATTATAACTAAATATTGTATTCACTTTTGAACAAAAAAATTAAAATTATCACATTATCAAAGGTTTTAACCTTTGAAAATGTGAAAAAATAAAAAAATTAAATTTTTTGTTATTTCATTTTTCATATAAAAACTATAGATCATTAAATGCTTACTTACTTAAATCATTAAGCTCATAAATCATGAAACCCCTAAATACATAAACCTTTTAACAGCTATATACTACTTAATAAATAATAAATCTCATTTTTATTTTTATTTATTATAATTTTAAATATTAATATTAATTATTTATAGTTTTATTTTTTAGAAAAATTAATTACAAAAAAAATTTCGAGTGAGACAAATATTATTTAAATAATTTATTTTAATAAAAAAAATATAAGCTTATAAAAAGAAAGAAAATTTTAAAAATTAAATATTATTATTTAGTAATATATTTTGATTTGATTTTGAATCATTTTTGTTATTTAAATATATTTTTATTTATATTAATATTATTAATAATAGATTTTAATTCAATTTTTGATTATTATTATAATATCTATCATTAAAATTATTTATATTGAATTTATATGATATATAATTAGTAATATTAATTTAATTATACATGGTATTCTCATTTCAAAAAATTTTAAAAAATTATTTTATTTTCAAAGGTTATAACCTTTGAAAATCAGAAAAAATCAAAAATATAATTTTAAATTTTTATTATATAAATAAAACCTATAAATCACTAAATAATCAACCCATTAAACCGGCATACCATATATAATAAATCATAAATCTCATTTTAATTTGTATTCATTATAATTTTAAATATTCATTTATTTATTCATTAGTTTATTTATTATAGAAATATGAATCACAAAATGAATAATGAGTGATACAAATATAATTTTAATAATTTATTTTTAATCAAAAAAAAATAAGCTTATATAAATAAGTAAAAATTTTAAAACAAAAAATTATTATTTAGTAATATATTTTACTTTGATTTTGAATCGTTATTTATAGGTTTTGCAATTATATTTTAATTGCGATCAATCTTATTAATAATAGTTTATTAATTTATTATTTGATAATTTTTATAATATCGAATAATAAAATTACTTATATTCAATTAAAATGTCTTATAATTATTAAGTTATTATAACTAAATATTATATTTATATTTTAAAAAAATTTAAAATTATTATATTTTCAATGGTTACAACCTTCAAAAATTAAAAAAATCAAAAAATTAAATTTTTTGTTTTTTAATCCTTAAAAAAAACTATAAATCACTAAAGGTCTAAAAAATTAAATCTCTAGACTCCTAAAGCCCAAAACCCTTTAAATACTTAAACCATTAAACCTATATAACCTAAATAATAAATAATAAATCTCATTTTTATTTGTATTCAGTATAATTTTAAATATTCATTTTAATTATTTTTTAGTTTATTTTTATAGAAATATTAATAACAAAATAAATAATGAGTGATAAAGATTTAATTTAAATAAATTATTTTTTATGAAAAAAAAATAAGATTATAAAAATAAACAAAATTTCAAAATTTTAAAATTTTATTTAGTAATATAATTTACTTTGATTTTGAATTATTTTGGGTTCAGAAAATATATTTTAATTAATATCTATCTTATTAATAATAGTTTATTAATTTATTTTTTGATCATTTTTATAATATATATTAATACATTTTTTTATATTGAATCTACAACAAATATAATTATTAAGATTATAATAAACAAGTATTGTATTCATATTTTAGAACTATTAAAAAATTATTATATTTTTAAAGGTGATAACCTTTGAAAATCACGAAAAATCATAAAAATAAATATTTTGTTATTTCATTGATTAAATAAAACCTATAAACACGAAAATGTGTAAACATATAAATCAATAAACTTTTTAACCCCAAACCACAAAAAACTTAAACAATTAAATAGTTATACCCTAAATAACAAATCATAAATCTCTTTTTTTAGTATTAATTATAATTTTAAATATACATTTTAATTATTTATTAGTTTAATTTTATAGAAATATAAATTAAAAAATAAATTATTAGTGAGACATATAATTTAAATAATTTATTTTTCATCAAAAAATATATAGCCTTATAAATGGATACAAAAATTTAAAAATTGAAAATTAATATTTAGTAAAATATTTCACTTTGATTTTGAGTCATTTTAGGTTTTGCAAATATATTTTAAACAATATTTATCTTATTAATAATTGGTTATTACTTTTTTATGATCATTATTACAATAAATATCAATAAATAGTTTATATTGAATTTATATGATATATAATTATTATGATTATTATAACATCATATAGTATTCATTTTTCAAAAAAAATTTAAAAATTATTATATTTTCAAAGGTTATAACCTTCAAAAATGAGAAAAAATAACAAAAATAAATTTTTTGTTATTTTATATTTTATATAAAACCTATAAACCACTAAATGACTAATTATTAAAATGACTAAACTTCTAAACCCCAAAACCCATAAATAGTTAAAACATTAAATTAGTATAGTCTAAATAATAAATAATAAATCTCAGTTTTATTAGTATTCATTATAATTTTAAATATTCATTTTAATTATTTATCAGTTTATTTTTATAGAAATATTAATTACAAAATAAATTATTAGTGCGACATATATAATTTAAATAATTTATTTTTCATCAAAAAAATGCTCATAAAAAGAGGCACAATTTTAAAAATAAAAAATTATTTTTTAATATTATATCTTATTTTGATTTTGAATCATTTTAGATTATACAATTATATTTTAATTTATATCATTCTTATAAATACAAATTTATTAATTTATTTATTGATCATTATTATAATATCTATCAATAAAATTATTTATATTGTGTTTACATTATATAAAATTAAAATTATTATATTTTCAAAGGTCTAAACAATTTAATCACTAAACTTTTAAACCACAAAACACCTAAATACTTAAACCTTTAAACGGTATATCCTGAATAATAAATAATAAATCTCAATTTTATTTGTATTCATTATAATTTTAAATATTCATTTTAAATATTTAGTAGTTTATTATTATTATAGAATTATAAATTTCAAAATAAATTATGAGTAAGACAAATATAATTTGAATAATTTATTTTTAATAACAAAAATATAAACTTATAAAAAAAGCAAAACATAAAAAAAAATTATTATTTAGTTATATATTATACTTGGATTTAAATAAATTTAGATTTTGCAAATACTTTTTAAATACTAACTATTTTATTAATAATAATTTATTAATTTATTTTTTGATCATAATTATAATATCTAGCAATATAATTATTTATATTGAATTTAAATGAATTATTATTATGAAGATTATTATAAATAAATATTATATTTACATTTGAAAAAAATTTAAAAATTATTATATTTTCTAAGGATATAATCTTCAAAAATTAAAAAAAAATAATAAAAATAAATTTTTTGCCATATCATTGTTTAAATAAACCTTATAAACCATTAAATGACTAAATACTCAAACATCTAAACTCCTAAACACAAAAGCTTCTACATACTTAAACCTTTAAACTCGTAAACCTTAAATATAATTTAAATAATTTATTAAAATATTAATTACAAAATAAATTATCAGTGATACAAATATAATTTAAATAAATTAATTTTCATCAAAAAAATATATAAGCTTATAAAAAGAAGCAAAAACTATAAAACAAAATTTTTTATTTAGTAATAAAATTTCCTTGGATTTTGAATAATTTTAGGTTTTGCAATTATATTTTAATTTATATCCATCATAATAATAATAACATATTAATATATTTTTTTATAAGTTTATATTTTTGTAATTAAAAATAAATTATTTAAATTATATTTGTCTTCCTCATAACTTATTTTGTAATTTATAATTTTATAAAAATAAACTAATAAATAAATAAAATAAATATTTAAAATTATAATGAAGACAAATAAAATTGAGAATTATTATTTATTATTCAGGATATATATGTTTAATGGTTTAAGTATTTAGGTATTTTGGGGTTTAGTGATTTAAAGGTTTAGGACTTTGGTGATTTAGAGTTTTTATTTAAAGAATGAAAAAATAAAAAATTAAATTTTTTGATTTTTTTTTAATTTATGAAGGTTATAACCTTTGAAAATATAATACTTTTTATTTTTTTTAATTGTTAATATTATATTTAGTTATAATAATCTTTATAATTATATATATTGTAAAATCAATATAAATAATTTTATTAATATATATTATAATAATTATCAATAAAAAATTAATAAACTATTATTAATAAGAATGATATAAATTAAAATATATATGCAAAAACTAAAATGATTTAAAATCAAAATAATATATATTACAAAATAATAAATTTTTGTTTATAAAATTTTGCCTCGTTTTATAAGTATATATATTTTTTTTGATGAAAAATAAATTATTTAAAATAGTTCTGTCTCACTAATAATTTATTTTGTAATTAATATTTCTATAAAAATAAACTGATAAATAATTAAAATAAAAATTTAAAAATACACTTAATAAAAATTAAAATGAGATTTATCAATTATTATTAATGTATACCAATTTAATAGTTTAAGTATTTAAAAGTTTTGTCGTTTATAAGTTTCGTGATTTATTTTTTAGGCATTTAGTGGTTCATACCTTTGAAAATATAATAATATTTAAGATTTTTTGAAATGTGAATATAATATTTAGTTATAATAATTTTAATAATTATATATCATATAAATTCAATATAAATGATTTTATTGATAGATATTATAATAATGATCAAAAATTATATTAATAAACTATTAATAATAATATTGATATTAATTAAAAAATATTTACGAAATACAAATTGATTCAAAATTAAAGTAAAATATATTACTGGATAATAATCTTTATTTTTTAAAATTTTACTTCTTTTATAAGCGTATATTTTTTTTTGATTAAGAATAAATTATTTTATTTATATTTATCGCACTAATAATTTTTTTTGTAATAAATATTTCTATAAAATAAACTTATAAATAATTAAAATGAATTTTTAAAATAATAATAAATTGAAATAAAAATTAGATTTATTAATTATTAAGTAGTATATATCAGTTTAATGGTTTATGTATTTAGGCATTACAGGCCTTAGGAGTTTACTGCTTTTAATGTGTATGCATTTAGTTTTTTATAGGCTTTATTTAAAAATTAAAATAAAAAAATATTTATTTTTAATATTTTTTGATATTTCCAAAGGTTATAACATTTGAAAATATAATAATTTTTAAATCTTTTTCAAATGTGAATTCAATATTTAATTATAATAATCATTATATTTATATATCATATAAATTCAATATAAACAATATTATTGATAAATATTCTAAAAATGATCGAAAGATAAATTAAAAAGCTATTATTAATAAGATAGATATCAATTAAAATATAATAAAAAATCTTATAATAATTCAGAAGAAATCAATATGTATTACTATATAATAATTTGTTGTTTTAAAATTTTTTTCTATTAAAAAGTTTATCCCATATTTTTTTGATGAAAATTAATTTATATAAATTATATTTGTCTAACTCATAATTTATTTTTAATTAATATTTATATAAAAATAAACAAATAAATAATTAAAATGAATATTTAAAATTATAATGAAAAAGATAATATTGAGATTTATTCTTTATTATTTTGGGTATACCAGTCTAATTTAAATTAGATCTGTCTTACTAATAATTTATTTTGTAATTAATATTTCTATAAAAATTAAATGATAAATAATTAAAATAAAAATTTAAAATTATACTGAATAAAAATTAAAATGAGATTTATGAATTATTATTAATGTATACAAGTTTAATATTTTATGTATTTATATGTTTTTTTCGTTTATGACTTTAGTGATTTATGTTTTAGGTATTTAGTGGTTTATAGATTTTTTTTAAACAATGAAGTAACAAAAAATTTATTTTTGATATTTTTTCATATTTTCAAAGGTTATAACCTTTGAAAATATAATAATTTTAAAATTTTTTAAAAATGTGAATACAATATTTAGTAATAATAATCATTATAATTATATTTAATATAAAATAAATAAAAATAATTATATTAATAGATATGATATAAATTATCAAAAAATAAATTAATATGATGTTATTAATATGATTGATATAAATTAAAATATAATTGAAAAACCTAATAATATTAAAAATCCAAGTAAAATTTATTAATAAATAATAATTTTTTTTAGTTTTTGCTTCTTTTTATAAGCTTATATTTTTTTTGATGAAAAATAAATTATTTAAATTAAATTTGTATCACTCATAATTTATTTTGGTAATTAATATTTTAATAAATTATTATATTATAATTAAGGCTTACGAGTTTAAAGGTTTAAGTATTTAGGGGCTTTTGTGTTAAGGGGTTTAAAGATTTAAAAAGTATAAGCAAAATCTAAATTTATTCAAATCAAAGTAAAATATATTACTAAATAATAATTTTTTTAATGTTTTGCTTTTTTTATAAGTTTATATTTTTGTTATTAAAAATAAATTATTTAAATTATATTTGTCTTACTCATAATTTATTTTGTAATTTATAATTTTATAATAATAAACTACTAATAATTAAAATGAATATTTAAAATTATAATAAATACAAATAAAATTGAG